>JAWPHD010016559.1:0-49176 GCA_037043455.1 Cyrtodaria siliqua
GGTATTTTTGTGCAAATAAGTAATTAAGTAAGTAATTAGGGAGTACTCACATAAGTATATCAGTTTGTAAGTAGAAAGTAAGTAAATAGACATAAGTAAGTATTTAAGTAAGTATGTAATTAAGTTAATTCAGTAAGTAGGCCGGCAGGCAGGTAGGCATGCAGGCAGGTAAATAGGTATATGAGTAAGTATGTAATTAAGTAAGTATATCAGTATGTTTTAAGTAAATATATAAGTAAGTATGTTAGTAAGTACGTAAGTAAGTAAGGGTTAGGGTTAGGCTTAGGGTAGAGGCTGTACTAGGGTATAGGCAGTTTGACGAAATGATACTTGGTATCATTAAGGTTTAGGGTAAGGTTTAGGGTTAGGTTTAGGGTTAGGTTTAGGGTAAGGGTTAGGGTAGAGGCTGTACTAGGGTATAGGCAGATTGACGAAATGATACTTGGTATCATTAAGGTTTAGGGTAAGGTTTAGGGTTAGGTTTAGGGTTAGGTTTAGGGTAAGGGTTAGGGTAGAGGCTGTACTAGGGTATAGGCAGTTTGACGAAATGATACCTGGTATCATTAAGGTTTAGGGTAAGGTTTAGGGTTAGGTTTAGGGTTAGGGTAAGAGTTAGGGTATAGGCTGTTTGACGAAATGATACTTGGTATCATAAAGCGTTAGGATAAGGTTTAGCAGTAAGTAAGAAAATAAGCAATCAAGTAAGTAGACAAGTAAGTAAGTAATCAAGCAATCAAATAATTAAGTAAGAAAGTAAGTAATTAAGTAAGTTGGTAAGTAAATAAGTAAGTAAAAAAGTAACTAATTATATACGTATTTTTGTAAGTAAGTAAGCAAGTAAGTATACAATTATGTAGGTATTTTTGTAAATAAGTATGTAATAAGGTAGGTATTTTTGTGCAAATAAGTAATTAAGTAAGTAATTAGGGAGTACTCACATAAGTATATCAGTTTGTAAGTAGAAAGTAAGTAAATAGACATAAGTAAGTATTTAAGTAAGTATGTAATTAAGTTAATTCAGTAAGTAGGCCGGCAGGCAGGTAGGCATGCAGGCAGGTAAATAGGTATATGAGTAAGTATGTAATTAAGTAAGTATATCAGTATGTTTTAAGTAAATATATAAGTAAGTATGTTAGTAAGTACGTAAGTAAGTAAGGGTTAGGGTTAGGCTTAGGGTAGAGGCTGTACTAGGGTATAGGCAGTTTGACGAAATGATACTTGGTATCATTAAGGTTTAGGGTAAGGTTTAGGGTTAGGTTTAGGGTTAGGTTTAGGGTAAGGGTTAGGGTAGAGGCTGTACTAGGGTATAGGCAGATTGACGAAATGATACTTGGTATCATTAAGGTTTAGGGTAAGGTTTAGGGTTAGGTTTAGGGTTAGGTTTAGGGTAAGGGTTAGGGTAGAGGCTGTACTAGGGTATAGGCAGTTTGACGAAATGATACCTGGTATCATTAAGGTTTAGGGTAAGGTGTTTAGGGTTAGGTTTAGGGTTAGGGTAAGAGTTAGGGTATAGGCTGTTTGACGAAATGATACTTGGTATCATAAAGCGTTAGGATAAGGTTTAGCAGTAAGTAAGAAAATAAGCAATCAAGTAAGTAGACAAGTAAGTAAGTAATCAAGCAATCAAATAATTAAGTAAGAAAGTAAGTAATTAAGTAAGTTGGTAAGTAAATAAGTAAGTAAAAAAGTAACTAATTATATACGTATTTTTGTAAGTAAGTAAGCAAGTAAGTATACAATTATGTAGGTATTTTTGTAAATAAGTATGTAATAAGGTAGGTATTTTTGTGCAAATAAGTAATTAAGTAAGTAATTAGGGAGTACTCACATAAGTATATCAGTTTGTAAGTAGAAAGTAAGTAAATAGACATAAGTAAGTATTTAAGTAAGTATGTAATTAAGTTAATTCAGTAAGTAGGCCGGCAGGCAGGTAGGCATGCAGGCAGGTAAATAGGTATATGAGTAAGTATGTAATTAAGTAAGTATATCAGTATGTTTTAAGTAAATATATAAGTAAGTATGTTAGTAAGTACGTAAGTAAGTAAGGGTTAGGGTTAGGCTTAGGGTAGAGGCTGTACTAGGGTATAGGCAGTTTGACGAAATGATACTTGGTATCATTAAGGTTTAGGGTAAGGTTTAGGGTTAGGTTTAGGGTTAGGTTTAGGGTAAGGGTTAGGGTAGAGGCTGTACTAGGGTATAGGCAGATTGACGAAATGATACTTGGTATCATTAAGGTTTAGGGTAAGGTTTAGGGTTAGGTTTAGGGTTAGGTTTAGGGTAAGGGTTAGGGTAGAGGCTGTACTAGGGTATAGGCAGTTTGACGAAATGATACCTGGTATCATTAAGGTTTAGGGTAAGGTTTAGGGTTAGGTTTAGGGTTAGGGTAAGAGTTAGGGTATAGGCTGTTTGACGAAATGATACTTGGTATCATAAAGCGTTAGGATAAGGTTTAGCAGTAAGTAAGAAAATAAGCAATCAAGTAAGTAGACAAGTAAGTAAGTAATCAAGCAATCAAATAATTAAGTAAGAAAGTAAGTAATTAAGTAAGTTGGTAAGTAAATAAGTAAGTAAAAAAGTAACTAATTATATACGTATTTTTGTAAGTAAGTAAGCAAGTAAGTATACAATTATGTAGGTATTTTTGTAAATAAGTATGTAATAAGGTAGGTATTTTTGTGCAAATAAGTAATTAAGTAAGTAATTAGGGAGTACTCACATAAGTATATCAGTTTGTAAGTAGAAAGTAAGTAAATAGACATAAGTAAGTATTTAAGTAAGTATGTAATTAAGTTAATTCAGTAAGTAGGCCGGCAGGCAGGTAGGCATGCAGGCAGGTAAATAGGTATATGAGTAAGTATGTAATTAAGTAAGTATATCAGTATGTTTTAAGTAAATATATAAGTAAGTATGTTAGTAAGTACGTAAGTAAGTAAGGGTTAGGGTTAGGCTTAGGGTAGAGGCTGTACTAGGGTATAGGCAGTTTGACGAAATGATACTTGGTATCATTAAGGTTTAGGGTAAGGTTTAGGGTTAGGTTTAGGGTTAGGTTTAGGGTAAGGGTTAGGGTAGAGGCTGTACTAGGGTATAGGCAGATTGACGAAATGATACTTGGTATCATTAAGGTTTAGGGTAAGGTTTAGGGTTAGGTTTAGGGTTAGGTTTAGGGTAAGGGTTAGGGTAGAGGCTGTACTAGGGTATAGGCAGTTTGACGAAATGATACCTGGTATCATTAAGGTTTAGGGTAAGGTTTAGGGTTAGGTTTAGGGTTAGGGTAAGAGTTAGGGTATAGGCTGTTTGACGAAATGATACTTGGTATCATAAAGCGTTAGGATAAGGTTTAGCAGTAAGTAAGAAAATAAGCAATCAAGTAAGTAGACAAGTAAGTAAGTAATCAAGCAATCAAATAATTAAGTAAGAAAGTAAGTAATTAAGTAAGTTGGTAAGTAAATAAGTAAGTAAAAAAGTAACTAATTATATACGTATTTTTGTAAGTAAGTAAGCAAGTAAGTATACAATTATGTAGGTATTTTTGTAAATAAGTATGTAATAAGGTAGGTATTTTTGTGCAAATAAGTAATTAAGTAAGTAATTAGGGAGTACTCACATAAGTATATCAGTTTGTAAGTAGAAAGTAAGTAAATAGACATAAGTAAGTATTTAAGTAAGTATGTAATTAAGTTAATTCAGTAAGTAGGCCGGCAGGCAGGTAGGCATGCAGGCAGGTAAATAGGTATATGAGTAAGTATGTAATTAAGTAAGTATATCAGTATGTTTTAAGTAAATATATAAGTAAGTATGTTAGTAAGTACGTAAGTAAGTAAGGGTTAGGGTTAGGCTTAGGGTAGAGGCTGTACTAGGGTATAGGCAGTTTGACGAAATGATACTTGGTATCATTAAGGTTTAGGGTAAGGTTTAGGGTTAGGTTTAGGGTTAGGTTTAGGGTAAGGGTTAGGGTAGAGGCTGTACTAGGGTATAGGCAGATTGACGAAATGATACTTGGTATCATTAAGGTTTAGGGTAAGGTTTAGGGTTAGGTTTAGGGTTAGGTTTAGGGTAAGGGTTAGGGTAGAGGCTGTACTAGGGTATAGGCAGTTTGACGAAATGATACCTGGTATCATTAAGGTTTAGGGTAAGGTTTAGGGTTAGGTTTAGGGTTAGGGTAAGAGTTAGGGTATAGGCTGTTTGACGAAATGATACTTGGTATCATAAAGCGTTAGGATAAGGTTTAGCAGTAAGTAAGAAAATAAGCAATCAAGTAAGTAGACAAGTAAGTAAGTAATCAAGCAATCAAATAATTAAGTAAGAAAGTAAGTAATTAAGTAAGTTGGTAAGTAAATAAGTAAGTAAAAAAGTAACTAATTATATACGTATTTTTGTAAGTAAGTAAGCAAGTAAGTATACAATTATGTAGGTATTTTTGTAAATAAGTATGTAATAAGGTAGGTATTTTTGTGCAAATAAGTAATTAAGTAAGTAATTAGGGAGTACTCACATAAGTATATCAGTTTGTAAGTAGAAAGTAAGTAAATAGACATAAGTAAGTATTTAAGTAAGTATGTAATTAAGTTAATTCAGTAAGTAGGCCGGCAGGCAGGTAGGCATGCAGGCAGGTAAATAGGTATATGAGTAAGTATGTAATTAAGTAAGTATATCAGTATGTTTTAAGTAAATATATAAGTAAGTATGTTAGTAAGTACGTAAGTAAGTAAGGGTTAGGGTTAGGCTTAGGGTAGAGGCTGTACTAGGGTATAGGCAGTTTGACGAAATGATACTTGGTATCATTAAGGTTTAGGGTAAGGTTTAGGGTTAGGTTTAGGGTTAGGTTTAGGGTAAGGGTTAGGGTAGAGGCTGTACTAGGGTATAGGCAGATTGACGAAATGATACTTGGTATCATTAAGGTTTAGGGTAAGGTTTAGGGTTAGGTTTAGGGTTAGGTTTAGGGTAAGGGTTAGGGTAGAGGCTGTACTAGGGTATAGGCAGTTTGGCGAAATGATACCTGGTATCATTAAGGTTTAGGGTAAGGTTTAGGGTTAGGTTTAGGGTTAGGGTAAGAGTTAGGGTATAGGCTGTTTGACGAAATGATACTTGGTATCATAAAGCGTTAGGATAAGGTTTAGCAGTAAGTAAGAAAATAAGCAATCAAGTAAGTAGACAAGTAAGTAAGTAATCAAGCAATCAAATAATTAAGTAAGAAAGTAAGTAATTAAGTAAGTTGGTAAGTAAATAAGTAAGTAAAAAAGTAACTAATTATATACGTATTTTTGTAAGTAAGTAAGCAAGTAAGTATACAATTATGTAGGTATTTTTGTAAATAAGTATGTAATAAGGTAGGTATTTTTGTGCAAATAAGTAATTAAGTAAGTAATTAGGGAGTACTCACATAAGTATATCAGTTTGTAAGTAGAAAGTAAGTAAATAGACATAAGTAAGTATTTAAGTAAGTATGTAATTAAGTTAATTCAGTAAGTAGGCCGGCAGGCAGGTAGGCATGCAGGCAGGTAAATAGGTATATGAGTAAGTATGTAATTAAGTAAGTATATCAGTATGTTTTAAGTAAATATATAAGTAAGTATGTTAGTAAGTACGTAAGTAAGTAAGGGTTAGGGTTAGGCTTAGGGTAGAGGCTGTACTAGGGTATAGGCAGTTTGACGAAATGATACTTGGTATCATTAAGGTTTAGGGTAAGGTTTAGGGTTAGGTTTAGGGTTAGGTTTAGGGTAAGGGTTAGGGTAGAGGCTGTACTAGGGTATAGGCAGATTGACGAAATGATACTTGGTATCATTAAGGTTTAGGGTAAGGTTTAGGGTTAGGTTTAGGGTTAGGTTTAGGGTAAGGGTTAGGGTAGAGGCTGTACTAGGGTATAGGCAGTTTGACGAAATGATACCTGGTATCATTAAGGTTTAGGGTAAGGTTTAGGGTTAGGTTTAGGGTTAGGGTAAGAGTTAGGGTATAGGCTGTTTGACGAAATGATACTTGGTATCATAAAGCGTTAGGATAAGGTTTAGCAGTAAGTAAGAAAATAAGCAATCAAGTAAGTAGACAAGTAAGTAAGTAATCAAGCAATCAAATAATTAAGTAAGAAAGTAAGTAATTAAGTAAGTTGGTAAGTAAATAAGTAAGTAAAAAAGTAACTAATTATATACGTATTTTTGTAAGTAAGTAAGCAAGTAAGTATACAATTATGTAGGTATTTTTGTAAATAAGTATGTAATAAGGTAGGTATTTTTGTGCAAATAAGTAATTAAGTAAGTAATTAGGGAGTACTCACATAAGTATATCAGTTTGTAAGTAGAAAGTAAGTAAATAGACATAAGTAAGTATTTAAGTAAGTATGTAATTAAGTTAATTCAGTAAGTAGGCCGGCAGGCAGGTAGGCATGCAGGCAGGTAAATAGGTATATGAGTAAGTATGTAATTAAGTAAGTATATCAGTATGTTTTAAGTAAATATATAAGTAAGTATGTTAGTAAGTACGTAAGTAAGTAAGGGTTAGGGTTAGGCTTAGGGTAGAGGCTGTACTAGGGTATAGGCAGTTTGACGAAATGATACTTGGTATCATTAAGGTTTAGGGTAAGGTTTAGGGTTAGGTTTAGGGTTAGGTTTAGGGTAAGGGTTAGGGTAGAGGCTGTACTAGGGTATAGGCAGATTGACGAAATGATACTTGGTATCATTAAGGTTTAGGGTAAGGTTTAGGGTTAGGTTTAGGGTTAGGTTTAGGGTAAGGGTTAGGGTAGAGGCTGTACTAGGGTATAGGCAGTTTGGCGAAATGATACCTGGTATCATTAAGGTTTAGGGTAAGGTTTAGGGTTAGGTTTAGGGTTAGGGTAAGAGTTAGGGTATAGGCTGTTTGACGAAATGATACTTGGTATCATAAAGCGTTAGGATAAGGTTTAGCAGTAAGTAAGAAAATAAGCAATCAAGTAAGTAGACAAGTAAGTAAGTAATCAAGCAATCAAATAATTAAGTAAGAAAGTAAGTAATTAAGTAAGTTGGTAAGTAAATAAGTAAGTAAAAAAGTAACTAATTATATACGTATTTTTGTAAGTAAGTAAGCAAGTAAGTATACAATTATGTAGGTATTTTTGTAAATAAGTATGTAATAAGGTAGGTATTTTTGTGCAAATAAGTAATTAAGTAAGTAATTAGGGAGTACTCACATAAGTATATCAGTTTGTAAGTAGAAAGTAAGTAAATAGACATAAGTAAGTATTTAAGTAAGTATGTAATTAAGTTAATTCAGTAAGTAGGCCGGCAGGCAGGTAGGCATGCAGGCAGGTAAATAGGTATATGAGTAAGTATGTAATTAAGTAAGTATATCAGTATGTTTTAAGTAAATATATAAGTAAGTATGTTAGTAAGTACGTAAGTAAGTAAGGGTTAGGGTTAGGCTTAGGGTAGAGGCTGTACTAGGGTATAGGCAGTTTGACGAAATGATACTTGGTATCATTAAGGTTTAGGGTAAGGTTTAGGGTTAGGTTTAGGGTTAGGTTTAGGGTAAGGGTTAGGGTAGAGGCTGTACTAGGGTATAGGCAGATTGACGAAATGATACTTGGTATCATTAAGGTTTAGGGTAAGGTTTAGGGTTAGGTTTAGGGTTAGGTTTAGGGTAAGGGTTAGGGTAGAGGCTGTACTAGGGTATAGGCAGTTTGACGAAATGATACCTGGTATCATTAAGGTTTAGGGTAAGGTTTAGGGTTAGGTTTAGGGTTAGGGTAAGAGTTAGGGTATAGGCTGTTTGACGAAATGATACTTGGTATCATAAAGCGTTAGGATAAGGTTTAGCAGTAAGTAAGAAAATAAGCAATCAAGTAAGTAGACAAGTAAGTAAGTAATCAAGCAATCAAATAATTAAGTAAGAAAGTAAGTAATTAAGTAAGTTGGTAAGTAAATAAGTAAGTAAAAAAGTAACTAATTATATACGTATTTTTGTAAGTAAGTAAGCAAGTAAGTATACAATTATGTAGGTATTTTTGTAAATAAGTATGTAATAAGGTAGGTATTTTTGTGCAAATAAGTAATTAAGTAAGTAATTAGGGAGTACTCACATAAGTATATCAGTTTGTAAGTAGAAAGTAAGTAAATAGACATAAGTAAGTATTTAAGTAAGTATGTAATTAAGTTAATTCAGTAAGTAGGCCGGCAGGCAGGTAGGCATGCAGGCAGGTAAATAGGTATATGAGTAAGTATGTAATTAAGTAAGTATATCAGTATGTTTTAAGTAAATATATAAGTAAGTATGTTAGTAAGTACGTAAGTAAGTAAGGGTTAGGGTTAGGCTTAGGGTAGAGGCTGTACTAGGGTATAGGCAGTTTGACGAAATGATACTTGGTATCATTAAGGTTTAGGGTAAGGTTTAGGGTTAGGTTTAGGGTTAGGTTTAGGGTAAGGGTTAGGGTAGAGGCTGTACTAGGGTATAGGCAGATTGACGAAATGATACTTGGTATCATTAAGGTTTAGGGTAAGGTTTAGGGTTAGGTTTAGGGTTAGGTTTAGGGTAAGGGTTAGGGTAGAGGCTGTACTAGGGTATAGGCAGTTTGACGAAATGATACCTGGTATCATTAAGGTTTAGGGTAAGGTTTAGGGTTAGGTTTAGGGTTAGGGTAAGAGTTAGGGTATAGGCTGTTTGACGAAATGATACTTGGTATCATAAAGCGTTAGGATAAGGTTTAGCAGTAAGTAAGAAAATAAGCAATCAAGTAAGTAGACAAGTAAGTAAGTAATCAAGCAATCAAATAATTAAGTAAGAAAGTAAGTAATTAAGTAAGTTGGTAAGTAAATAAGTAAGTAAAAAAGTAACTAATTATATACGTATTTTTGTAAGTAAGTAAGCAAGTAAGTATACAATTATGTAGGTATTTTTGTAAATAAGTATGTAATAAGGTAGGTATTTTTGTGCAAATAAGTAATTAAGTAAGTAATTAGGGAGTACTCACATAAGTATATCAGTTTGTAAGTAGAAAGTAAGTAAATAGACATAAGTAAGTATTTAAGTAAGTATGTAATTAAGTTAATTCAGTAAGTAGGCCGGCAGGCAGGTAGGCATGCAGGCAGGTAAATAGGTATATGAGTAAGTATGTAATTAAGTAAGTATATCAGTATGTTTTAAGTAAATATATAAGTAAGTATGTTAGTAAGTACGTAAGTAAGTAAGGGTTAGGGTTAGGCTTAGGGTAGAGGCTGTACTAGGGTATAGGCAGTTTGACGAAATGATACTTGGTATCATTAAGGTTTAGGGTAAGGTTTAGGGTTAGGTTTAGGGTTAGGTTTAGGGTAAGGGTTAGGGTAGAGGCTGTACTAGGGTATAGGCAGATTGACGAAATGATACTTGGTATCATTAAGGTTTAGGGTAAGGTTTAGGGTTAGGTTTAGGGTTAGGTTTAGGGTTAGGGTTAGGGTTAGGGTTAGGGTATAGGCTGTTTGACGAAATGATACTTGGTATCATAAAGCGTTAGGATAAGGTTTAGCAGTAAGTAAGAAAATAAGCAATCAAGTAAGTAGACAAGTAAGTAAGTAATCAAGCAATCAAATAATTAAGTAAGAAAGTAAGTAATTAAGTAAGTTGGTAAGTAAATAAGTAAGTAAAAAAGTAACTAATTATATACGTATTTTTGTAAGTAAGTAAGCAAGTAAGTATACAATTATGTAGGTATTTTTGTAAATAAGTATGTAATAAGGTAGGTATTTTTGTGCAAATAAGTAATTAAGTAAGTAATTAGGGAGTACTCACATAAGTATATCAGTTTGTAAGTAGAAAGTAAGTAAATAGACATAAGTAAGTATTTAAGTAAGTATGTAATTAAGTTAATTCAGTAAGTAGGCCGGCAGGCAGGTAGGCATGCAGGCAGGTAAATAGGTATATGAGTAAGTATGTAATTAAGTAAGTATATCAGTATGTTTTAAGTAAATATATAAGTAAGTATGTTAGTAAGTACGTAAGTAAGTAAGGGTTAGGGTTAGGCTTAGGGTAGAGGCTGTACTAGGGTATAGGCAGTTTGACGAAATGATACTTGGTATCATTAAGGTTTAGGGTAAGGTTTAGGGTTAGGTTTAGGGTTAGGTTTAGGGTAAGGGGCATGGTCTTCTGGTGATATGGTCCCTATTTTTGGTGATAGGGTCCCTACCATTTTGGTGATCGGGTCCCTCATGGTGATGGAGTCCTTCAAACATGGTGATTGGGTCCTTTGTTATGGTGATATGGTCCCGGCATTGGTGATATGGTCCCGCCATAGACAAAGAAAACAAACTCTTTCCCCTTAGGACCTAGATACTGTTTAAAGGACTTTTTGGACCTAAAAGATTATTTTAAGATGAGTACCGTTTGAAAAATTCCAAAAAACATTTCAATTAAATTTTGCACATTATGTTCATACGTTGACGTCCAAACACGTGTCATTTTTGTACTTAATAAACTACAGGTCCTAAAATAGGTCTAACCTGTAGATTCGTATGTTGCACATATTTTGGCTATTCGGACTTTCTGGAGATATGTTTGGTAAGACTTTTATAGAACATTGGTGATAAGGTCCTTCGTAGAACCGACCCTAGGGTTTTTTGATGAAAAATCGGTGTTTAATCCTTATTTTCAAGAGTTTCATTCATCCGATCCTAACGATTTTGGTGGCCATGAAAAGGCCTAAACATATTCATTATTACGATGTACACATATTTGCATAGGGTTTTCCTTTATGAGGAGAAAACTGACATCGAACCTTAGAATAGCTCAAAACACAACCTAAACTCCGGTTATTAAGTATGACCTAATTGGATAATTATAGAGCTCAACAATCTAAACACTTCATCAATGCACACTTTTGCTCTAGGACCTACAGATTTTGAAAAAAATAATATTTTCGATTTTATTTTTTTTCAATATTTTGGTAATGATTTACTAGCGCTCTTTCTATCGGGGATTACATAATCGTGTCCAAACTTTACATGCATGTAGATAGTTTAATTCTGATCATAAAATGTATTCATTTGTGTGCGTGGACCTACGGTGAGACCAGTTAAAAGGTCTTTCCGAATAAGCCTTTTTTTTTTTAATTCTAGGAAAATGTGCCAAGTTCATACCTTAATTTCTGAAAAACCATTTAACCTAGGATAATTATAACTATACCATCGAATAGATCTATTCAATTTCTTTTTACAACCGTTGGTACCATTTGCCAGGTATACCAGTGACTAAGTAAAGCTATAATGAAAATGGTACCAAAAATCCCAGGGTTAAATGTGGTGACTGGGTCCCTAAATTTGCCATATTCGCTAAACAAATTCGATCGTGAATATTTTAGGAACCGGAAGTCCCAGCTTAGAATCGATGACATTTACAGGTAGGATTTAGAAAATTGAAACTTTAGCAAACAGTTCAATTGCGACAAATGCATGGTTCTACTTTTACATAAATATCATCGGTAGCACAGAAAACTCAACTGGGACCACAAGAACGCAATTAGATGTATCAATGCTGAAAAAATGATTAAGATAGCTCAAAGAACAGCTGAGATATTGAAATTTAAATAATGCATATTTAACTCCAATTCTCCCATTATTTGACTATTTCAAGTTTTCAACTTTTAAAGATGGTGATTGGGTCCCTATGTATATATTCCGTTTCAGGGTTAAGTTTTTACATGGCGAAGAACTTATTTTCACGACATAAACCTCTTTAATAGCAGTTAGGAGTATATGTGTATACATGTATGCATGTTTGCATGTATGTGGGTATGCGTGTCTGAATATAGGTAGGTATGCATGTATCCGTGTATGCATGTATGCACGCCCGGGGTTAGGTGTAATGTTTAGGTTATCTATTCAACTACAATTTATATTTGAATACTACAAGAAGTATTACCAGAACAATCATACGTATTATTCTCTTACATGTGTATACAACTTTGGAATGAACCTAAATACCCAGCACGCCAAGTTTGTACACGACTATATTGAATATTTGATTTATAAAGGGAGGTAATAATGTTTTAGTAACTCCAAACTCAGATGTATTCTGGCATAGTGATATGTCTAAACGTTTTAATGCACGGACAAATGAGGTATTGATATTTAATACTGAATAAAAGTTATTTACATCAACATATATTTACGTTTTTGGTCAGATACACCATTTTCCAAGAACTATTGTGGCTAAAGTTTAAAAGCTATCGTTAAAAGTACTGATGATCTTACCATTCCTATTTCAATCTACTAAACACAAGTTATTTCAGATGTTTATTCCCATAGGTTATGTCCAGGCAGCCATTTGAATTTAGGGAAAAGTCGGTCAGCACCTTCCGCCAGAGTGGAATTGCCTGATCAGATATACTATGTTCTAAGATGTAGCGTGGCTAAACTTGAAAAGCGGTGGATCAAGAGCTAATGACTCATACTACCATTCTTATGTCAGTCGACTAGACAAAAGTTATTCAGATGTTTAGTCCCATAGGTTATGTCCGGACAGCCATTTGAATTGAGGGAAAAGTCGGTCAGCGCCATCCGCCATTGTGTCAAACAATTTATACTCATAGTAGATTGATATTATGTTTACTATGATCAGAGCATTTAATAAAGCTAATCTTCCCTGAGGTCCTCTTAATGATATAGTAAGATTCAACCCCATACAGTTTTACCACTCCCAATTCATAGGCCATTGTCTTTATCAAGTATGTGAACTACCAGACTATATTTTATCGTTGATACATAGCATATATAAGTTAGAGGTCTGGGATTTATTGATCGGACCCACTGACCGTGTGCCAAACTAGTCTATTGGTTCAAAACAGTAACTATGTATCCTCTGAACGACTCTATGTATTTGAATAATGTAAATAATTATTAACATATTAATCATATATATTATTCACATATCATAGCTAATCTTCGCTGAGGTCATGATATAGTAAGATTCAAACCCACCACTCCCAACTCATAGGTCATTGTGTTTATCAATTGCATGAACCAGCCGACTAGACATTATCTTGATATATAGCATACATAATTTAGATGTAAGGCATATATTGACCGGACCCGTGGTCGTGTGCCACACTAGTCTATTGGTTCAAACCAGTATTTACATATTCACTCGACGACTATATATATTTGAATGATGAGAATAAACATATACATATTAATCATATATATATTTATATACATATATAGATGCAAAGAACACATTGATATAAGTTGTTATACCAGATATAACATGTTGACACTCGATTATATTGAATATGTGTTGCATAAAGGGAGGTAATAACCCATTAATAGAAGCCCAATCATAAGTGTATAATGACATGTCTGTTGGTTTTAAAGTGCTTGTGTTAGAACAATTTATACTCGTAATCACTAGATTTATATTATGTTTACCGTGATTATACCATTTAGTTAAGCTAATCTTCCCTGAGGTCCTCTTATTGATGAAGTAAGATTCTAACACAACTCCCAACTTATTGGGCATCGTCTTTATCAATTGCGTGAACCAGCCGACAAGACATTATCGTTGATATAAAGCTTATTTAATTTAGATGTATTGATATATTGACTGGAACCATGGTCGTGTGCCACACTAGTATAATGATTCAGAACAGAATTTACATAACCACTCAACGACTATATATATTTGAATAATGAGAATAAATGTTAACATATTAATCATATATCTATTTATATACATATATAGATACAAAGAACTCATTGATATAAGTTGCTATACCAGATATAACATGTTGACACGCGATTATATTGAATATGTGTTGCATAAAGGGAGGTAATAACCCATTAATAGAGCCCAAACACAAGTTTATAATGACATGTATGTTGGTTTTAAAGTGCTAGTGTTAGAACAATTTATACTCGAAATCACTAGATTTATATTATGTTTACCGTGATTAGACCATTTAGTTAACCTAATCTTCCCTGAGGTCCTCTTATTGCTATAGTAAGATTCAAACACCACTCCCAACTCATAGGTCATTGTGTTTATCAATTGCATGAACCAGCCGACTAGACATTATCTTGATATATAGCATACATAATTTAGATGTAAGGCATATATTGACCGGACCCGTGGTCGTGTGCCACACTAGTCTATTGGTTCAAATCAGAATTTACATATTCACTCGACGACTATATATATTTGAATGATGAGAATAAATATATACATATTAATCATATATATATTTATATACATATATAGATGCAAAGAACACATTGATATAAGTTGTTATACCAGATATAACATGTTGACACACGATTATATTGAATATGTGTTGCATAAAGGGAGGTAATAACCCATTAATAGAAGCCCAATCATAAGTGTATAATGACATGTCTGTTTGTTTTAAAGTGCTTGTGTTAGAACAATTTATACTCGTAATCACTAGATTTATATTATGTTTACCGTGATTAGACCATTTAGTTAAGCTAATCTTCCCTGAGGTCCTCTTATTGATGAAGTAAGATTCTAACACCACTCCCAACTTATTGGGCATCGTCTTTATCAATTGCGTGAACCAGCCGACAAGACATTATCGTTGATATATTGCATATATAATTTAGATGTAAGGCATATATTGACCGGACCCGTGGTCGTGTGCCACACTAGTCTATTGGTTCAAACCAGTATTTGCATATCCACTCAACGACTATATATATTTGAATGATGAGAATAAATATATACATATTAATCATATATATATTTATATACATATATAGATGCAAAGAACACATTGATATAAGTTGCTATACCAGATATAACATGTTGATACACGGTTATATTGAATATTTGTTGCATAAAGGGAGGTAATAACGCATTAATAGAAGCCCAAACACAAGTTTATAATGACATGTATGTTGGATTTAAAGTGCTAGTGTTAGAACAATTTATATTCGAAATCACTAGATTTATATTATGTTTACCGTGATTAGACCATTTAGTTAACCTAATCTTCCCTGAGGTCCTCGTATTGCTATAGTAAGATTCAAACACCACTCCAAACTCATAGGTCATTGTGTTTATCAACTGCATGAACCAGCCGACTAGGCATTATCTTGATATATAGCATACATAATTTAGTTGTAAGGCATATATTGACCGGACCCGTGGTCGTGTGCAACACTAGTCTATTGGTTCAAACCAGTATTTACATATCCACTCAACGACTACCTATATTTGAATGATGAGAATAAATATATACATATTAATCATATATATATTTATATACATATAATAGATGCAAAGAACACATTGATGTAAGTTGTTAGACCAGATATAACATGTTGACACACGATTATATTGAATATGTGTTGCATAAAGGGAGGTAATAACCCATTAAAAGAAGCCCAATCATAAGTGTATTTTGACATGTCTGGTGGTTTTAAAGTGCTTGTGTTAGAACAATTTATACTCGTTATCACTAGATATATAATATGTTTACCGTGATTAGACCATTTAGTTAAGCTAATCTTCCCTGAAGTCCTCTTATTGATGAAGTAAGATGCAAACACCAATCCCAACTTATTGGGCATTGTCTTTATCAATTGCGTGAACCAGCCGACAAGACATTATCGTTGATATAAAGCTTATTTAATTTAGATGTATGGATATATTGACCGGAACCATGGTCGTGTGCCACAATAGTCTATTGGTTCAAAACAGTATTTACATAACCACTCAGCGACTATATATATTTGAATAATGAGAATAAATGTTAACATATTAATCATATATATTATCTTTATACATATATAGATGCAAATAACACATTGAAATTAGTTGTTATACCAGATATAACAAGCAGAAATACGATTACATTGAATATGTGTTACATAAAGGGAGGTAATTACCCATTAATAAAAGTCCAAACGAAATTGTATAATGACATTATTGTAGGTTTTAACGTACAAGTGACAATGTATACTCGAAATCAATATAGAAAATACGACAGCTGCAATCTACATTGTACATAGCATATAGGCTCTGTAGACGTAACCCTGGCTATATAAAGAACTTGGTACATGTCCATGCGTATTACTTATCCATTCACCGATTATATATATTTTAATAATAAGAATACAACTTAAAATATTAATCATATATCTTATTCAAGAACATGAATAAGCTTAGATAATCTATTGAAATAAGTTGTTATACGTGATAAATAATGCTTGCACACAATTATGTTGAAAATTTACCATAAAGGGAGGTAATTGGCTTTTACAAAAGTCCCTTTTAAATGTTATTTTGGCATAACTGTAGGGTTTAAAATAATAGTGTAAGAACAAGTTGTGCTCTAATATACCCCATATACAATCTAGATTATTCCACTCAGTTACACTAATCTTCCCTGAGGCTCTCTTGATGATTTATCAACATTTCTTGATATTTTGAAATAAAATGGTGACTGGGTCCCTAACCCTGTATATATAAGTATATAACCCTTTTTAAAAATCCTTCAAATGCTTATATTTCAGGAACCGGATGTCGGAGCATAGAATCGATAACATTTATAGGTTCGGGTCAAAACACATAATCCATAGCAAACATGATTGTTTAAAGCAAATGTACAGTTCAAATGTTTGGCCTTAACCCATAAATAATATCAGTGACCCAGTTAACGCGAATTTGTCCGTACCAGCTCATTTAAATGTACACAACCAGAACAAAATGACTTAGATACATCAAAAGATCGAGGAGAAATTTAGTTTTAAATAAAAGCAATATTGGTGACTGGGTCCCTAGGGTTAGGTTTGTAAAATCCATAAAATGTTTATATCTTAGGAACCGAAAGTCGGAGCCTAGAATCGATGGCATTTATAGGATCGGATCGAAACTAAGAATGTATAGCAAACAAGTTTTTTTAAAACATATGTATATTTCAATTTTTTTAACCTTGACATCTAAATAATATCGATGGCCAAGAAAACGCGAGTTTACCAGTAAGGACATAGTCAAATGTATACATCCTGAAAAATATATTTAGATAGCTCAAAAGATCGAGGAGAAATTTAGTTTTAAATAAAAGCAATATTGGTGACTGGGTCCCTAGGGTTAGGTTTGTAAAATCCTTAAAATGTTTATATCTTAGGAACCGAAAGTCGGAGCCTAGAATCGATGGCATTTATAGGTTCGGATCGAAACTAAGAATGCATAGCAAACAAGTATTTTTAAAACATATGTATATTTCAATTTTTTTAACCTTGACATCTAAATAATATCGATGGCCCAGAAAACGCGAGTTTACCAGTAAGGACACAGTCAAATGTATACATCCTGAAAGAAATATTTAGATAGCTCAAAAGATCAATGAGAAATTCAATTTTTTAAAAAAATATTGGTGACTGGGTCCCTAAAATTGTTATGGGCCAGGGTTAGCACTAAAATTTCAAACACTCATAACTTTGTCCATATAAGGAAATATTACAAAAAGAACACAAATAAATATTCAGCGTAACTAATTACCTACATTTCATGAGTTTGCCAAGGTCGCAATGTCGTTTTAACAGGTCAATTTTTACCTAGAACTACTTTAACTTTGGCACGTGCCTAGAGCACGGATATTCGTTTTTTTGTTGCGCTTTTTAGCAGCCTTTTAGAACTTTTAATTTTGAACAAAATGTATTATACCTTTCTTATGCCGAGACATCTCATTACTGAGATATTAAATAATTAAAAAGGTCGTGTCTTTATCTTGATATTTTTTCATCTATAAATTGGTCTAAGGATAAAAGTAAACTAGTCATACTGTAGAATTTGCAATAATCTACAAATTGCTCATTGGGACTACCCAATTATATTTACAAATGGCTGAGATATGACTTCCGGAATGATTACTATCAAATATATATAGGGACGAAATCACCAAAAAAACTAACTTTAGGGACCCTATGACCGATATTGTTCAATTAAGTATAACTAGGTCAAATATTAATACTAAGAAAAGATCCTATCATATGTTGTACGGATAACGAATACGCACATATTGATATATAAAACATTAAAATCAAACAAGGATAACAACTTCTAATATGCTAACCCACGATTTTGAAGATAAATAAATTTTGTGAATGATCAACTTGAGAATATACCTAGTACCCATTATAAAGTCGAAAAAAATAACTTTTTTTTAAAACCCCGGGGTTGTGCAATCGGTTTCTAAGGGTAATAAAGACCCAAATATACTATAAATGGACGTCAAAATGGGCTTCAACCCTGGGAAAGGGGTCAATAGGGTTGGATTTGAAAACTTTTTGACCCAACATTTGGGGAAATCTTAACTAACCCAGGGTTTGCACTCAAATATAGACCAGACTTCAGGGTTTTCGATCGTATGTATTGTTATGTAGGTTTAACTGTTAAACCCGGTTTAATAAAAAGATAATCCTGAAAAAACGTGTTTGTTATGGTGATGTGGTCCGCGAGACCATTATTAGGGTTAGGGTTAGGGTTAGGCTTAGGGTTAGGGTATAGGCAGTTTGACGAAATGATACTTGGTATCATTAAGGTTTAGGGTAAGGTTTAGGGTTAGGTTTAGGGTTAGGTTTAGGGTAAGGGTTAGGGTAGAGGCTGTACTAGGGTATAGGCAGATTGACGAAATGATACTTGGTATCATTAAGGTTTAGGGTAAGGTTTAGGGTTAGGTTTAGGGTTAGGTTTAGGGTAAGGGTTAGGGTAGAGGCTGTACTAGGGTATAGGCAGTTTGACGAAATGATACCTGGTATCATTAAGGTTTAGGGTAAGGTTTAGGGTTAGGTTTAGGGTTAGGGTATAGGCTGTTTGACGAAATGATACTTGGTATCATAAAGCGTTAGGATAAGGTTTAGCAGTAAGTAAGAAAATAAGCAATCAAGTAAGTAGACAAGTAAGTAAGTAATCAAGCAATCAAATAATTAAGTAAGAAAGTAAGTAATTAAGTAAGTTGGTAAGTAAATAAGTAAGTAAAAAAGTAACTAATTATATACGTATTTTTGTAAGTAAGTAAGCAAGTAAGTATACAATTATGTAGGTATTTTTGTAAATAAGTATGTAATAAGGTAGGTATTTTTGTGCAAATAAGTAATTAAGTAAGTAATTAGGGAGTACTCACATAAGTATATCAGTTTGTAAGTAGAAAGTAAGTAAATAGACATAAGTAAGTATTTAAGTAAGTATGTAATTAAGTTAATTCAGTAAGTAGGCCGGCAGGCAGGTAGGCATGCAGGCAGGTAAATAGGTATATGAGTAAGTATGTAATTAAGTAAGTATATCAGTATGTTTTAAGTAAATATATAAGTAAGTATGTTAGTAAGTACGTAAGTAAGTAAGGGTTAGGGTTAGGCTTAGGGTAGAGGCTGTACTAGGGTATAGGCAGTTTGACGAAATGATACTTGGTATCATTAAGGTTTAGGGTAAGGTTTAGGGTTAGGTTTAGGGTTAGGTTTAGGGTAAGGGTTAGGGTAGAGGCTGTACTAGGGTATAGGCAGATTGACGAAATGATACTTGGTATCATTAAGGTTTAGGGTAAGGTTTAGAGTTAGGTTTAGTGTTAGGTTTAGGGTAAGGGTTAGGGTAGAGGCTGTACTAGGGTATAGGCAGTTTGACGAAATGATACCTGGTATCATTAAGGTTTAGGGTAAGGTTTAGGGTTAGGTTTAGGGTTAGGGTAAGAGTTAGGGTATAGGCTGTTTGACGAAATGATACTTGGTATCATAAAGCGTTAGGATAAGGTTTAGCAGTAAGTAAGAAAATAAGCAATCAAGTAAGTAGACAAGTAAGTAAGTAATCAAGCAATCAAATAATTAAGTAAGAAAGTAAGTAATTAAGTAAGTTGGTAAGTAAATAAGTAAGTAAAAAAGTAACTAATTATATACGTATTTTTGTAAGTAAGTAAGCAAGTAAGTATACAATTATGTAGGTATTTTTGTAAATAAGTATGTAATAAGGTAGGTATTTTTGTGCAAATAAGTAATTAAGTAAGTAATTAGGGAGTACTCACTTAAGTATATCAGTTTGTAAGTAGAAAGTAAGTAAATAGACATAAGTAAGTATTTAAGTAAGTATGTAATTAAGTTAATTCAGTAAGTAGGCCGGCAGGCAGGTAGGCATGCAGGCAGGTAAATAGGTATATGAGTAAGTATGTAATTAAGTAAGTATATCAGTATGTTTTAAGTAAATATATAAGTAAGTATGTTAGTAAGTACGTAAGTAAGTAAGGGTTAGGGTTAGGCTTAGGGTAGAGGCTGTACTAGGGTATAGGCAGTTTGACGAAATGATACTTGGTATCATTAAGGTTTAGGGTAAGGTTTAGGGTTAGGTTTAGGGTTAGGTTTAGGGTAAGGGTTAGGGTAGAGGCTGTACTAGGGTATAGGCAGATTGACGAAATGATACTTGGTATCATTAAGGTTTAGGGTAAGGTTTAGGGTTAGGTTTAGGGTTAGGTTTAGGGTAAGGGTTAGGGTAGAGGCTGTACTAGGGTATAGGCAGTTTGACGAAATGATACCTGGTATCATTAAGGTTTAGGGTAAGGTTTAGGGTTAGGTTTAGGGTTAGGGTAAGAGTTAGGGTATAGGCTGTTTGACGAAATGATACTTGGTATCATAAAGCGTTAGGATAAGGTTTAGCAGTAAGTAAGAAAATAAGCAATCAAGTAAGTAGACAAGTAAGTAAGTAATCAAGCAATCAAATAATTAAGTAAGAAAGTAAGTAATTAAGTAAGTTGGTAAGTAAATAAGTAAGTAAAAAAGTAACTAATTATATACGTATTTTTGTAAGTAAGTAAGCAAGTAAGTATACAATTATGTAGGTATTTTTGTAAATAAGTATGTAATAAGGTAGGTATTTTTGTGCAAATAAGTAATTAAGTAAGTAATTAGGGAGTACTCACATAAGTATATCAGTTTGTAAGTAGAAAGTAAGTAAATAGACATAAGTAAGTATTTAAGTAAGTATGTAATTAAGTTAATTCAGTAAGTAGGCCGGCAGGCAGGTAGGCATGCAGGCAGGTAAATAGGTATATGAGTAAGTATGTAATTAAGTAAGTATATCAGTATGTTTTAAGTAAATATATAAGTAAGTATGTTAGTAAGTACGTAAGTAAGTAAGGGTTAGGGTTAGGCTTAGGGTAGAGGCTGTACTAGGGTATAGGCAGTTTGACGAAATGATACTTGGTATCATTAAGGTTTAGGGTAAGGTTTAGGGTTAGGTTTAGGGTTAGGTTTAGGGTAAGGGTTAGGGTAGAGGCTGTACTAGGGTATAGGCAGATTGACGAAATGATACTTGGTATCATTAAGGTTTAGGGTAAGGTTTAGGGTTAGGTTTAGGGTTAGGGTTAGGGTTAGGGTTAGGGTTAGGGTATAGGCAGATTGACGAAATGATACTTGGTATCATTAAGGTTTAGGGTAAGGTTTAGGGTTAGGTTTAGGGTTAGGTTTAGGGTAAGGGTTAGGGTAGAGGCTGTACTAGGGTATAGGCAGTTTGACGAAATGATACCTGGTATCATTAAGGTTTAGGGTAAGGTTTAGGGTTAGGTTTAGGGTTAGGGTAAGAGTTAGGGTATAGGCTGTTTGACGAAATGATACTTGGTATCATAAAGCGTTAGGATAAGGTTTAGCAGTAAGTAAGAAAATAAGCAATCAAGTAAGTAGACAAGTAAGTAAGTAATCAAGCAATCAAATAATTAAGTAAGAAAGTAAGTAATTAAGTAAGTTGGTAAGTAAATAAGTAAGTAAAAAAGTAACTAATTATATACGTATTTTTGTAAGTAAGTAAGCAAGTAAGTATACAATTATGTAGGTATTTTTGTAAATAAGTATGTAATAAGGTAGGTATTTTTGTGCAAATAAGTAATTAAGTAAGTAATTAGGGAGTACTCACATAAGTATATCAGTTTGTAAGTAGAAAGTAAGTAAATAGACATAAGTAAGTATTTAAGTAAGTATGTAATTAAGTTAATTCAGTAAGTAGGCCGGCAGGCAGGTAGGCATGCAGGCAGGTAAATAGGTATATGAGTAAGTATGTAATTAAGTAAGTATATCAGTATGTTTTAAGTAAATATATAAGTAAGTATGTTAGTAAGTACGTAAGTAAGTAAGGGTTAGGGTTAGGCTTAGGGTAGAGGCTGTACTAGGGTATAGGCAGTTTGACGAAATGATACTTGGTATCATTAAGGTTTAGGGTAAGGTTTAGGGTTAGGTTTAGGGTTAGGTTTAGGGTAAGGGTTAGGGTAGAGGCTGTACTAGGGTATAGGCAGATTGACGAAATGATACTTGGTATCATTAAGGTTTAGGGTAAGGTTTAGGGTTAGGTTTAGGGTTAGGTTTAGGGTAAGGGTTAGGGTAGAGGCTGTACTAGGGTATAGGCAGTTTGACGAAATGATACCTGGTATCATTAAGGTTTAGGGTAAGGTTTAGGGTTAGGTTTAGGGTTAGGGTAAGAGTTAGGGTATAGGCTGTTTGACGAAATGATACTTGGTATCATAAAGCGTTAGGATAAGGTTTAGCAGCAAGTAAGAAAATAAGCAATCAAGTAAGTAGACAAGTAAGTAAGTAATCAAGCAATCAAATAATTAAGTAAGAAAGTAAGTAATTAAGTAAGTTGGTAAGTAAATAAGTAAGTAAAAAAGTAACTAATTATATACGTATTTTTGTAAGTAAGTAAGCAAGTAAGTATACAATTATGTAGGTATTTTTGTAAATAAGTATGTAATAAGGTAGGTATTTTTGTGCAAATAAGTAATTAAGTAAGTAATTAGGGAGTACTCACATAAGTATATCAGTTTGTAAGTAGAAAGTAAGTAAATAGACATAAGTAAGTATTTAAGTAAGTATGTAATTAAGTTAATTCAGTAAGTAGGCCGGCAGGCAGGTAGGCATGCAGGCAGGTAAATAGGTATATGAGTAAGTATGTAATTAAGTAAGTATATCAGTATGTTTTAAGTAAATATATAAGTAAGTATGTTAGTAAGTACGTAAGTAAGTAAGGGTTAGGGTTAGGCTTAGGGTAGAGGCTGTACTAGGGTATAGGCAGTTTGACGAAATGATACTTGGTATCATTAAGGTTTAGGGTAAGGTTTATGGTTAGGTTTAGGGTTAGGTTTAGGGTAAGGGTTAGGGTAGAGGCTGTACTAGGGTATAGGCAGATTGACGAAATGATACTTGGTATCATTAAGGTTTAGGGTAAGGTTTAGGGTTAGGTTTAGGGTTAGGTTTAGGGTAAGGGTTAGGGTAGAGGCTGTACTAGGGTATAGGCAGTTTGACGAAATGATACCTGGTATCATTAAGGTTTAGGGTAAGGTTTAGGGTTAGGTTTAGGGTTAGGGTAAGAGTTAGGGTATAGGCTGTTTGACGAAATGATACTTGGTATCATAAAGCGTTAGGATAAGGTTTAGCAGTAAGTAAGAAAATAAGCAATGAAGTAAGTAGACAAGTAAGTAAGTAATCAAGCAATCAAATAATTAAGTAAGAAAGTAAGTAATTAAGTAAGTTGGTAAGTAAATAAGTAAGTAAAAAAGTAACTAATTATATACGTATTTTTGTAAGTAAGTAAGCAAGTAAGTATACAATTATGTAGGTATTTTTGTAAATAAGTATGTAATAAGGTAGGTATTTTTGTGCAAATAAGTAATTAAGTAAGTAATTAGGGAGTACTCACATAAGTATATCAGTTTGTAAGTAGAAAGTAAGTAAATAGACATAAGTAAGTATTTAAGTAAGTATGTAATTAAGTTAATTCAGTAAGTAGGCCGGCAGGCAGGTAGGCATGCAGGCAGGTAAATAGGTATATGAGTAAGTATGTAATTAAGTAAGTATATCAGTATGTTTTAAGTAAATATATAAGTAAGTATGTTAGTAAGTACGTAAGTAAGTAAGGGTTAGGGTTAGGCTTAGGGTAGAGGCTGTACTAGGGTATAGGCAGTTTGACGAAATGATACTTGGTATCATTAAGGTTTAGGGTAAGGTTTAGGGTTAGGTTTAGGGTTAGGTTTAGGGTAAGGGTTAGGGTAGAGGCTGTACTAGGGTATAGGCAGATTGACGAAATGATACTTGGTATCATTAAGGTTTAGGGTAAGGTTTAGGGTTAGGTTTAGGGTTAGGTTTAGGGTAAGGGTTAGGGTAGAGGCTGTACTAGGGTATAGGCAGTTTGACGAAATGATACCTGGTATCATTAAGGTTTAGGGTAAGGTTTAGGGTTAGGTTTAGGTTTAGGGTAAGAGTTAGGGTATAGGCTGTTTGACGAAATGATACTTGGTATCATAAAGCGTTAGGATAAGGTTTAGCAGTAAGTAAGAAAATAAGCAATCAAGTAAGTAGACAAGTAAGTAAGTAATCAAGCAATCAAATAATTAAGTAAGAAAGTAAGTAATTAAGTAAGTTGGTAAGTAAATAAGTAAGTAAAAAAGTAACTAATTATATACGTATTTTTGTAAGTAAGTAAGCAAGTAAGTATACAATTATGTAGGTATTTTTGTAAATAAGTATGTAATAAGGTAGGTATTTTTGTGCAAATAAGTAATTAAGTAAGTAATTAGGGAGTACTCACATAAGTATATCAGTTTGTAAGTAGAAAGTAAGTAAATAGACATAAGTAAGTATTTAAGTAAGTATGTAATTAAGTTAATTCAGTAAGTAGGCCGGCAGGCAGGTAGGCATGCAGGCAGGTAAATAGGTATATGAGTAAGTATGTAATTAAGTAAGTATATCAGTATGTTTTAAGTAAATATATAAGTAAGTATGTTAGTAAGTACGTAAGTAAGTAAGGGTTAGGGTTAGGCTTAGGGTAGAGGCTGTACTAGGGTATAGGCAGTTTGACGAAATGATACTTGGTATCATTAAGGTTTAGGGTAAGGTTTATGGTTAGGTTTAGGGTTAGGTTTAGGGTAAGGGTTAGGGTAGAGGCTGTACTAGGGTATAGGCAGATTGACGAAATGATACTTGGTATCATTAAGGTTTAGGGTAAGGTTTAGGGTTAGGTTTAGGGTTAGGTTTAGGGTAAGGGTTAGGGTAGAGGCTGTACTAGGGTATAGGCAGTTTGACGAAATGATACCTGGTATCATTAAGGTTTAGGGTAAGGTTTAGGGTTAGGTTTAGGGTTAGGGTAAGAGTTAGGGTATAGGCTGTTTGACGAAATGATACTTGGTATCATAAAGCGTTAGGATAAGGTTTAGCAGTAAGTAAGAAAATAAGCAATCAAGTAAGTAGACAAGTAAGTAAGTAATCAAGCAATCAAATAATTAAGTAAGAAAGTAAGTAATTAAGTAAGTTGGTAAGTAAATAAGTAAGTAAAAAAGTAACTAATTATATACGTATTTTTGTAAGTAAGTAAGCAAGTAAGTATACAATTATGTAGGTATTTTTGTAAATAAGTATGTAATAAGGTAGGTATTTTTGTGCAAATAAGTAATTAAGTAAGTAATTAGGGAGTACTCACATAAGTATATCAGTTTGTAAGTAGAAAGTAAGTAAATAGACATAAGTAAGTATTTAAGTAAGTATGTAATTAAGTTAATTCAGTAAGTAGGCCGGCAGGCAGGTAGGCATGCAGGCAGGTAAATAGGTATATGAGTAAGTATGTAATTAAGTAAGTATATCAGTATGTTTTAAGTAAATATATAAGTAAGTATGTTAGTAAGTACGTAAGTAAGTAAGGGTTAGGGTTAGGCTTAGGGTAGAGGCTGTACTAGGGTATAGGCAGTTTGACGAAATGATACTTGGTATCATTAAGGTTTAGGGTAAGGTTTAGGGTTAGGTTTAGGGTTAGGTTTAGGGTAAGGGTTAGGGTAGAGGCTGTACTAGGGTATAGGCAGATTGACGAAATGATACTTGGTATCATTAAGGTTTAGGGTAAGGTTTAGGGTTAGGTTTAGGGTTAGGTTTAGGGTAAGGGTTAGGGTAGAGGCTGTACTAGGGTATAGGCAGTTTGACGAAATGATACCTGGTATCATTAAGGTTTAGGGTAAGGTTTAGGGTTAGGTTTAGGGTTAGGGTAAGAGTTAGGGTATAGGCTGTTTGACGAAATGATACTTGGTATCATAAAGCGTTAGGATAAGGTTTAGCAGTAAGTAAGAAAATAAGCAATCAAGTAAGTAGACAAGTAAGTAAGTAATCAAGCAATCAAATAATTAAGTAAGAAAGTAAGTAATTAAGTAAGTTGGTAAGTAAATAAGTAAGTAAAAAAGTAACTAATTATATACGTATTTTTGTAAGTAAGTAAGCAAGTAAGTATACAATTATGTAGGTATTTTTGTAAATAAGTATGTAATAAGGTAGGTATTTTTGTGCAAATAAGTAATTAAGTAAGTAATTAGGGAGTACTCACATAAGTATATCAGTTTGTAAGTAGAAAGTAAGTAAATAGACATAAGTAAGTATTTAAGTAAGTATGTAATTAAGTTAATTCAGTAAGTAGGCCGGCAGGCAGGTAGGCATGCAGGCAGGTAAATAGGTATATGAGTAAGTATGTAATTAAGTAAGTATATCAGTATGTTTTAAGTAAATATATAAGTAAGTATGTTAGTAAGTACGTAAGTAAGTAAGGGTTAGGGTTAGGCTTAGGGTAGAGGCTGTACTAGGGTATAGGCAGTTTGACGAAATGATACTTGGTATCATTAAGGTTTAGGGTAAGGTTTATGGTTAGGTTTAGGGTTAGGTTTAGGGTAAGGGTTAGGGTAGAGGCTGTACTAGGGTATAGGCAGATTGACGAAATGATACTTGGTATCATTAAGGTTTAGGGTAAGGTTTAGGGTTAGGTTTAGGGTTAGGTTTAGGGTAAGGGTTAGGGTAGAGGCTGTACTAGGGTATAGGCAGTTTGACGAAATGATACCTGGTATCATTAAGGTTTAGGGTAAGGTTTAGGGTTAGGTTTAGGGTTAGGGTAAGAGTTAGGGTATAGGCTGTTTGACGAAATGATACTTGGTATCATAAAGCGTTAGGATAAGGTTTAGCAGTAAGTAAGAAAATAAGCAATCAAGTAAGTAGACAAGTAAGTAAGTAATCAAGCAATCAAATAATTAAGTAAGAAAGTAAGTAATTAAGTAAGTTGGTAAGTAAATAAGTAAGTAAAAAAGTAACTAATTATATACGTATTTTTGTAAGTAAGTAAGCAAGTAAGTATACAATTATGTAGGTATTTTTGTAAATAAGTATGTAATAAGGTAGGTATTTTTGTGCAAATAAGTAATTAAGTAAGTAATTAGGGAGTACTCACATAAGTATATCAGTTTGTAAGTAGAAAGTAAGTAAATAGACATAAGTAAGTATTTAAGTAAGTATGTAATTAAGTTAATTCAGTAAGTAGGCCGGCAGGCAGGTAGGCATGCAGGCAGGTAAATAGGTATATGAGTAAGTATGTAATTAAGTAAGTATATCAGTATGTTTTAAGTAAATATATAAGTAAGTATGTTAGTAAGTACGTAAGTAAGTAAGGGTTAGGGTTAGGCTTAGGGTAGAGGCTGTACTAGGGTATAGGCAGTTTGACGAAATGATACTTGGTATCATTAAGGTTTAGGGTAAGGTTTAGGGTTAGGTTTAGGGTTAGGTTTAGGGTAAGGGTTAGGGTAGAGGCTGTACTAGGGTATAGGCAGATTGACGAAATGATACTTGGTATCATTAAGGTTTAGGGTAAGGTTTAGGGTTAGGTTTAGGGTTAGGTTTAGGGTAAGGGTTAGGGTAGAGGCTGTACTAGGGTATAGGCAGTTTGACGAAATGATACCTGGTATCATTAAGGTTTAGGGTAAGGTTTAGGGTTAGGTTTAGGGTTAGGGTAAGAGTTAGGGTATAGGCTGTTTGACGAAATGATACTTGGTATCATAAAGCGTTAGGATAAGGTTTAGCAGTAAGTAAGAAAATAAGCAATCAAGTAAGTAGACAAGTAAGTAAGTAATCAAGCAATCAAATAATTAAGTAAGAAAGTAAGTAATTAAGTAAGTTGGTAAGTAAATAAGTAAGTAAAAAAGTAACTAATTATATACGTATTTTTGTAAGTAAGTAAGCAAGTAAGTATACAATTATGTAGGTATTTTTGTAAATAAGTATGTAATAAGGTAGGTATTTTTGTGCAAATAAGTAATTAAGTAAGTAATTAGGGAGTACTCACATAAGTATATCAGTTTGTAAGTAGAAAGTAAGTAAATAGACATAAGTAAGTATTTAAGTAAGTATGTAATTAAGTTAATTCAGTAAGTAGGCCGGCAGGCAGGTAGGCATGCAGGCAGGTAAATAGGTATATGAGAAAGTATGTAATTAAGTAAGTATATCAGTATGTTTTAAGTAAATATATAAGTAAGTATGTTAGTAAGTACGTAAGTAAGTAAGGGTTAGGGTTAGGCTTAGGGTAGAGGCTGTACTAGGGTATAGGCAGTTTGACGAAATGATACTTGGTATCATTAAGGTTTAGGGTAAGGTTTAGGGTTAGGTTTAGGGTTAGGTTTAGGGTAAGGGTTAGGGTAGAGGCTGTACTAGGGTATAGGCAGATTGACGAAATGATACTTGGTATCATTAAGGTTTAGGGTAAGGTTTAGGGTTAGGTTTAGGGTTAGGTTTAGGGTAAGGGTTAGGGTAGAGGCTGTACTAGGGTATAGGCAGTTTGACGAAATGATACCTGGTATCATTAAGGTTTAGGGTAAGGTTTAGGGTTAGGTTTAGGGTTAGGGTAAGAGTTAGGGTATAGGCTGTTTGACGAAATGATACTTGGTATCATAAAGCGTTAGGATAAGGTTTAGCAGTAAGTAAGAAAATAAGCAATCAAGTAAGTAGACAAGTAAGTAAGTAATCAAGCAATCAAATAATTAAGTAAGAAAGTAAGTAATTAAGTAAGTTGGTAAGTAAATAAGTAAGTAAAAAAGTAACTAATTATATACGTATTTTTGTAAGTAAGTAAGCAAGTAAGTATACAATTATGTAGGTATTTTTGTAAATAAGTATGTAATAAGGTAGGTATTTTTGTGCAAATAAGTAATTAAGTAAGTAATTAGGGAGTACTCACATAAGTATATCAGTTTGTAAGTAGAAAGTAAGTAAATAGACATAAGTAAGTATTTAAGTAAGTATGTAATTAAGTTAATTCAGTAAGTAGGCCGGCAGGCAGGTAGGCATGCAGGCAGGTAAATAGGTATATGAGTAAGTATGTAATTAAGTAAGTATATCAGTATGTTTTAAGTAAATATATAAGTAAGTATGTTAGTAAGTACGTAAGTAAGTAAGGGTTAGGGTTAGGCTTAGGGTAGAGGCTGTACTAGGGTATAGGCAGTTTGACGAAATGATACTTGGTATCATTAAGGTTTAGGGTAAGGTTTAGGGTTAGGTTTAGGGTTAGGTTTAGGGTAAGGGTTAGGGTAGAGGCTGTACTAGGGTATAGGCAGATTGACGAAATGATACTTGGTATCATTAAGGTTTAGGGTAAGGTTTAGGGTTAGGTTTAGGGTTAGGTTTAGGGTAAGGGTTAGGGTAGAGGCTGTACTAGGGTATAGGCAGTTTGACGAAATGATACCTGGTATCATTAAGGTTTAGGGTAAGGTTTAGGGTTAGGTTTAGGGTTAGGGTAAGAGTTAGGGTATAGGCTGTTTGACGAAATGATACTTGGTATCATAAAGCGTTAGGATAAGGTTTAGCAGTAAGTAAGAAAATAAGCAATCAAGTAAGTAGACAAGTAAGTAAGTAATCAAGCAATCAAATAATTAAGTAAGAAAGTAAGTAATTAAGTAAGTTGGTAAGTAAATAAGTAAGTAAAAAAGTAACTAATTATATACGTATTTTTGTAAGTAAGTAAGCAAGTAAGTATACAATTATGTAGGTATTTTTGTAAATAAGTATGTAATAAGGTAGGTATTTTTGTGCAAATAAGTAATTAAGTAAGTAATTAGGGAGTACTCACATAAGTATATCAGTTTGTAAGTAGAAAGTAAGTAAATAGACATAAGTAAGTATTTAAGTAAGTATGTAATTAAGTTAATTCAGTAAGTAGGCCGGCAGGCAGGTAGGCATGCAGGCAGGTAAATAGGTATATGAGTAAGTATGTAATTAAGTAAGTATATCAGTATGTTTTAAGTAAATATATAAGTAAGTATGTTAGTAAGTACGTAAGTAAGTAAGGGTTAGGGTTAGGCTTAGGGTAGAGGCTGTACTAGGGTATAGGCAGTTTGACGAAATGATACTTGGTATCATTAAGGTTTAGGGTAAGGTTTAGGGTTAGGTTTAGGGTTAGGTTTAGGGTAAGGGTTAGGGTAGAGGCTGTACTAGGGTATAGGCAGATTGACGAAATGATACTTGGTATCATTAAGGTTTAGGGTAAGGTTTAGGGTTAGGTTTAGGGTTAGGTTTAGGGTAAGGGTTAGGGTAGAGGCTGTACTAGGGTATAGGCAGTTTGACGAAATGATACCTGGTATCATTAAGGTTTAGGGTAAGGTTTAGGGTTAGGTTTAGGGTTAGGGTAAGAGTTAGGGTATAGGCTGTTTGACGAAATGATACTTGGTATCATAAAGCGTTAGGATAAGGTTTAGCAGTAAGTAAGAAAATAAGCAATCAAGTAAGTAGACAAGTAAGTAAGTAATCAAGCAATCAAATAATTAAGTAAGAAAGTAAGTAATTAAGTAAGTTGGTAAGTAAATAAGTAAGTAAAAAAGTAACTAATTATATACGTATTTTTGTAAGTAAGTAAGCAAGTAAGTATACAATTATGTAGGTATTTTTGTAAATAAGTATGTAATAAGGTAGGTATTTTTGTGCAAATAAGTAATTAAGTAAGTAATTAGGGAGTACTCACATAAGTATATCAGTTTGTAAGTAGAAAGTAAGTAAATAGACATAAGTAAGTATTTAAGTAAGTATGTAATTAAGTTAATTCAGTAAGTAGGCCGGCAGGCAGGTAGGCATGCAGGCAGGTAAATAGGTATATGAGTAAGTATGTAATTAAGTAAGTATATCAGTATGTTTTAAGTAAATATATAAGTAAGTATGTTAGTAAGTACGTAAGTAAGTAAGGGTTAGGGTTAGGCTTAGGGTAGAGGCTGTACTAGGGTATAGGCAGTTTGACGAAATGATACTTGGTATCATTAAGGTTTAGGGTAAGGTTTAGGGTTAGGTTTAGGGTTAGGTTTAGGGTAAGGGTTAGGGTAGAGGCTGTACTAGGGTATAGGCAGATTGACGAAATGATACTTGGTATCATTAAGGTTTAGGGTAAGGTTTAGGGTTAGGTTTAGGGTTAGGTTTAGGGTAAGGGTTAGGGTAGAGGCTGTACTAGGGTATAGGCAGTTTGACGAAATGATACCTGGTATCATTAAGGTTTAGGGTAAGGTTTAGGGTTAGGTTTAGGGTTAGGGTAAGAGTTAGGGTATAGGCTGTTTGACGAAATGATACTTGGTATCATAAAGCGTTAGGATAAGGTTTAGCAGTAAGTAAGAAAATAAGCAATCAAGTAAGTAGACAAGTAAGTAAGTAATCAAGCAATCAAATAATTAAGTAAGAAAGTAAGTAATTAAGTAAGTTGGTAAGTAAATAAGTAAGTAAAAAAGTAACTAATTATATACGTATTTTTGTAAGTAAGTAAGCAAGTAAGTATACAATTATGTAGGTATTTTTGTAAATAAGTATGTAATAAGGTAGGTATTTTTGTGCAAATAAGTAATTAAGTAAGTAATTAGGGAGTACTCACATAAGTATATCAGTTTGTAAGTAGAAAGTAAGTAAATAGACATAAGTAAGTATTTAAGTAAGTATGTAATTAAGTTAATTCAGTAAGTAGGCCGGCAGGCAGGTAGGCATGCAGGCAGGTAAATAGGTATATGAGTAAGTATGTAATTAAGTAAGTATATCAGTATGTTTTAAGTAAATATATAAGTAAGTATGTTAGTAAGTACGTAAGTAAGTAAGGGTTAGGGTTAGGCTTAGGGTAGAGGCTGTACTAGGGTATAGGCAGTTTGACGAAATGATACTTGGTATCATTAAGGTTTAGGGTAAGGTTTAGGGTTAGGTTTAGGGTTAGGTTTAGGGTAAGGGTTAGGGTAGAGGCTGTACTAGGGTATAGGCAGATTGACGAAATGATACTTGGTATCATTAAGGTTTAGGGTAAGGTTTAGGGTTAGGTTTAGGGTTAGGTTTAGGGTAAGGGTTAGGGTAGAGGCTGTACTAGGGTATAGGCAGTTTGACGAAATGATACCTGGTATCATTAAGGTTTAGGGTAAGGTTTAGGGTTAGGTTTAGGGTTAGGGTAAGAGTTAGGGTATAGGCTGTTTGACGAAATGATACTTGGTATCATAAAGCGTTAGGATAAGGTTTAGCAGTAAGTAAGAAAATAAGCAATCAAGTAAGTAGACAAGTAAGTAAGTAATCAAGCAATCAAATAATTAAGTAAGAAAGTAAGTAATTAAGTAAGTTGGTAAGTAAATAAGTAAGTAAAAAAGTAACTAATTATATACGTATTTTTGTAAGTAAGTAAGCAAGTAAGTATACAATTATGTAGGTATTTTTGTAAATAAGTATGTAATAAGGTAGGTATTTTTGTGCAAATAAGTAATTAAGTAAGTAATTAGGGAGTACTCACATAAGTATATCAGTTTGTAAGTAGAAAGTAAGTAAATAGACATAAGTAAGTATTTAAGTAAGTATGTAATTAAGTTAATTCAGTAAGTAGGCCGGCAGGCAGGTAGGCATGCAGGCAGGTAAATAGGTATATGAGTAAGTATGTAATTAAGTAAGTATATCAGTATGTTTTAAGTAAATATATAAGTAAGTATGTTAGTAAGTACGTAAGTAAGTAAGGGTTAGGGTTAGGCTTAGGGTAGAGGCTGTACTAGGGTATAGGCAGTTTGACGAAATGATACTTGGTATCATTAAGGTTTAGGGTAAGGTTTAGGGTTAGGTTTAGGGTTAGGTTTAGGGTAAGGGTTAGGGTAGAGGCTGTACTAGGGTATAGGCAGATTGACGAAATGATACTTGGTATCATTAAGGTTTAGGGTAAGGTTTAGGGTTAGGTTTAGGGTTAGGTTTAGGGTAAGGGTTAGGGTAGAGGCTGTACTAGGGTATAGGCAGTTTGACGAAATGATACCTGGTATCATTAAGGTTTAGGGTAAGGTTTAGGGTTAGGTTTAGGGTTAGGGTAAGAGTTAGGGTATAGGCTGTTTGACGAAATGATACTTGGTATCATAAAGCGTTAGGATAAGGTTTAGCAGTAAGTAAGAAAATAAGCAATCAAGTAAGTAGACAAGTAAGTAAGTAATCAAGCAATCAAATAATTAAGTAAGAAAGTAAGTAATTAAGTAAGTTGGTAAGTAAATAAGTAAGTAAAAAAGTAACTAATTATATACGTATTTTTGTAAGTAAGTAAGCAAGTAAGTATACAATTATGTAGGTATTTTTGTAAATAAGTATGTAATAAGGTAGGTATTTTTGTGCAAATAAGTAATTAAGTAAGTAATTAGGGAGTACTCACATAAGTATATCAGTTTGTAAGTAGAAAGTAAGTAAATAGACATAAGTAAGTATTTAAGTAAGTATGTAATTAAGTTAATTCAGTAAGTAGGCCGGCAGGCAGGTAGGCATGCAGGCAGGTAAATAGGTATATGAGTAAGTATGTAATTAAGTAAGTATATCAGTATGTTTTAAGTAAATATATAAGTAAGTATGTTAGTAAGTACGTAAGTAAGTAAGGGTTAGGGTTAGGCTTAGGGTAGAGGCTGTACTAGGGTATAGGCAGTTTGACGAAATGATACTTGGTATCATTAAGGTTTAGGGTAAGGTTTAGGGTTAGGTTTAGGGTTAGGTTTAGGGTAAGGGTTAGGGTAGAGGCTGTACTAGGGTATAGGCAGATTGACGAAATGATACTTGGTATCATTAAGGTTTAGGGTAAGGTTTAGGGTTAGGTTTAGGGTTAGGTTTAGGGTAAGGGTTAGGGTAGAGGCTGTACTAGGGTATAGGCAGTTTGACGAAATGATACCTGGTATCATTAAGGTTTAGGGTAAGGTTTAGGGTTAGGTTTAGGGTTAGGGTAAGAGTTAGGGTATAGGCTGTTTGACGAAATGATACTTGGTATCATAAAGCGTTAGGATAAGGTTTAGCAGTAAGTAAGAAAATAAGCAATCAAGTAAGTAGACAAGTAAGTAAGTAATCAAGCAATCAAATAATTAAGTAAGAAAGTAAGTAATTAAGTAAGTTGGTAAGTAAATAAGTAAGTAAAAAAGTAACTAATTATATACGTATTTTTGTAAGTAAGTAAGCAAGTAAGTATACAATTATGTAGGTATTTTTGTAAATAAGTATGTAATAAGGTAGGTATTTTTGTGCAAATAAGTAATTAAGTAAGTAATTAGGGAGTACTCACATAAGTATATCAGTTTGTAAGTAGAAAGTAAGTAAATAGACATAAGTAAGTATTTAAGTACGTATGTAATTAAGTTAATTCAGTAAGTAGGCCGGCAGGCAGGTAGGCATGCAGGCAGGTAAATAGGTATATGAGTAAGTATGTAATTAAGTAAGTATATCAGTATGTTTTAAGTAAATATATAAGTAAGTATGTTAGTAAGTACGTAAGTAAGTAAGGGTTAGGGTTAGGCTTAGGGTAGAGGCTGTACTAGGGTATAGGCAGTTTGACGAAATGATACTTGGTATCATTAAGGTTTAGGGTAAGGTTTAGGGTTAGGTTTAGGGTTAGGTTTAGGGTAAGGGTTAGGGTAGAGGCTGTACTAGGGTATAGGCAGATTGACGAAATGATACTTGGTATCATTAAGGTTTAGGGTAAGGTTTAGGGTTAGGTTTAGGGTTAGGTTTAGGGTAAGGGTTAGGGTAGAGGCTGTACTAGGGTATAGGCAGTTTGACGAAATGATACCTGGTATCATTAAGGTTTAGGGTAAGGTTTAGGGTTAGGTTTAGGGTTAGGGTAAGAGTTAGGGTATAGGCTGTTTGACGAAATGATACTTGGTATCATAAAGCGTTAGGATAAGGTTTAGCAGTAAGTAAGAAAATAAGCAATCAAGTAAGTAGACAAGTAAGTAAGTAATCAAGCAATCAAATAATTAAGTAAGAAAGTAAGTAATTAAGTAAGTTGGTAAGTAAATAAGTAAGTAAAAAAGTAACTAATTATATACGTATTTTTGTAAGTAAGTAAGCAAGTAAGTATACAATTATGTAGGTATTTTTGTAAATAAGTATGTAATAAGGTAGGTATTTTTGTGCAAATAAGTAATTAAGTAAGTAATTAGGGAGTACTCACATAAGTATATCAGTTTGTAAGTAGAAAGTAAGTAAATAGACATAAGTAAGTATTTAAGTAAGTATGTAATTAAGTTAATTCAGTAAGTAGGCCGGCAGGCAGGTAGGCATGCAGGCAGGTAAATAGGTATATGAGTAAGTATGTAATTAAGTAAGTATATCAGTATGTTTTAAGTAAATATATAAGTAAGTATGTTAGTAAGTACGTAAGTAAGTAAGGGTTAGGGTTAGGCTTAGGGTAGAGGCTGTACTAGGGTATAGGCAGTTTGACGAAATGATACTTGGTATCATTAAGGTTTAGGGTAAGGTTTAGGGTTAGGTTTAGGGTTAGGTTTAGGGTAAGGGTTAGGGTAGAGGCTGTACTAGGGTATAGGCAGATTGACGAAATGATACTTGGTATCATTAAGGTTTAGGGTAAGGTTTAGGGTTAGGTTTAGGGTTAGGTTTAGGGTAAGGGTTAGGGTAGAGGCTGTACTAGGGTATAGGCAGTTTGACGAAATGATACCTGGTATCATTAAGGTTTAGGGTAAGGTTTAGGGTTAGGTTTAGGGTTAGGGTAAGAGTTAGGGTATAGGCTGTTTGACGAAATGATACTTGGTATCATAAAGCGTTAGGATAAGGTTTAGCAGTAAGTAAGAAAATAAGCAATCAAGTAAGTAGACAAGTAAGTAAGTAATCAAGCAATCAAATAATTAAGTAAGAAAGTAAGTAATTAAGTAAGTTGGTAAGTAAATAAGTAAGTAAAAAAGTAACTAATTATATACGTATTTTTGTAAGTAAGTAAGCAAGTAAGTATACAATTATGTAGGTATTTTTGTAAATAAGTATGTAATAAGGTAGGTATTTTTGTGCAAATAAGTAATTAAGTAAGTAATTAGGGAGTACTCACATAAGTATATCAGTTTGTAAGTAGAAAGTAAGTAAATAGACATAAGTAAGTATTTAAGTAAGTATGTAATTAAGTTAATTCAGTAAGTAGGCCGGCAGGCAGGTAGGCATGCAGGCAGGTAAATAGGTATATGAGTAAGTATGTAATTAAGTAAGTATATCAGTATGTTTTAAGTAAATATATAAGTAAGTATGTTAGTAAGTACGTAAGTAAGTAAGGGTTAGGGTTAGGCTTAGGGTAGAGGCTGTACTAGGGTATAGGCAGTTTGACGAAATGATACTTGGTATCATTAAGGTTTAGGGTAAGGTTTAGGGTTAGGTTTAGGGTTAGGTTTAGGGTAAGGGTTAGGGTAGAGGCTGTACTAGGGTATAGGCAGATTGACGAAATGATACTTGGTATCATTAAGGTTTAGGGTAAGGTTTAGGGTTAGGTTTAGGGTTAGGTTTAGGGTAAGGGTTAGGGTAGAGGCTGTACTAGGGTATAGGCAGTTTGACGAAATGATACCTGGTATCATTAAGGTTTAGGGTAAGGTTTAGGGTTAGGTTTAGGGTTAGGGTAAGAGTTAGGGTATAGGCTGTTTGACGAAATGATACTTGGTATCATAAAGCGTTAGGATAAGGTTTAGCAGTAAGTAAGAAAATAAGCAATCAAGTAAGTAGACAAGTAAGTAAGTAATCAAGCAATCAAATAATTAAGTAAGAAAGTAAGTAATTAAGTAAGTTGGTAAGTAAATAAGTAAGTAAAAAAGTAACTAATTATATACGTATTTTTGTAAGTAAGTAAGCAAGTAAGTATACAATTATGTAGGTATTTTTGTAAATAAGTATGTAATAAGGTAGGTATTTTTGTGCAAATAAGTAATTAAGTAAGTAATTAGGGAGTACTCACATAAGTATATCAGTTTGTAAGTAGAAAGTAAGTAAATAGACATAAGTAAGTATTTAAGTAAGTATGTAATTAAGTTAATTCAGTAAGTAGGCCGGCAGGCAGGTAGGCATGCAGGCAGGTAAATAGGTATATGAGTAAGTATGTAATTAAGTAAGTATATCAGTATGTTTTAAGTAAATATATAAGTAAGTATGTTAGTAAGTACGTAAGTAAGTAAGGGTTAGGGTTAGGCTTAGGGTAGAGGCTGTACTAGGGTATAGGCAGTTTGACGAAATGATACTTGGTATCATTAAGGTTTAGGGTAAGGTTTAGGGTTAGGTTTAGGGTTAGGTTTAGGGTAAGGGTTAGGGTAGAGGCTGTACTAGGGTATAGGCAGATTGACGAAATGATACTTGGTATCATTAAGGTTTAGGGTAAGGTTTAGGGTTAGGTTTAGGGTTAGGTTTAGGGTAAGGGTTAGGGTAGAGGCTGTACTAGGGTATAGGCAGTTTGACGAAATGATACCTGGTATCATTAAGGTTTAGGGTAAGGTTTAGGGTTAGGTTTAGGGTTAGGGTAAGAGTTAGGGTATAGGCTGTTTGACGAAATGATACTTGGTATCATAAAGCGTTAGGATAAGGTTTAGCAGTAAGTAAGAAAATAAGCAATCAAGTAAGTAGACAAGTAAGTAAGTAATCAAGCAATCAAATAATTAAGTAAGAAAGTAAGTAATTAAGTAAGTTGGTAAGTAAATAAGTAAGTAAAAAAGTAACTAATTATATACGTATTTTTGTAAGTAAGTAAGCAAGTAAGTATACAATTATGTAGGTATTTTTGTAAATAAGTATGTAATAAGGTAGGTATTTTTGTGCAAATAAGTAATTAAGTAAGTAATTAGGGAGTACTCACATAAGTATATCAGTTTGTAAGTAGAAAGTAAGTAAATAGACATAAGTAAGTATTTAAGTAAGTATGTAATTAAGTTAATTCAGTAAGTAGGCCGGCAGGCAGGTAGGCATGCAGGCAGGTAAATAGGTATATGAGTAAGTATGTAATTAAGTAAGTATATCAGTATGTTTTAAGTAAATATATAAGTAAGTATGTTAGTAAGTACGTAAGTAAGTAAGGGTTAGGGTTAGGCTTAGGGTAGAGGCTGTACTAGGGTATAGGCAGTTTGACGAAATGATACTTGGTATCATTAAGGTTTAGGGTAAGGTTTAGGGTTAGGTTTAGGGTTAGGTTTAGGGTAAGGGTTAGGGTAGAGGCTGTACTAGGGTATAGGCAGATTGACGAAATGATACTTGGTATCATTAAGGTTTAGGGTAAGGTTTAGGGTTAGGTTTAGGGTTAGGTTTAGGGTAAGGGTTAGGGTAGAGGCTGTACTAGGGTATAGGCAGTTTGACGAAATGATACCTGGTATCATTAAGGTTTAGGGTAAGGTTTAGGGTTAGGTTTAGGGTTAGGGTAAGAGTTAGGGTATAGGCTGTTTGACGAAATGATACTTGGTATCATAAAGCGTTAGGATAAGGTTTAGCAGTAAGTAAGAAAATAAGCAATCAAGTAAGTAGACAAGTAAGTAAGTAATCAAGCAATCAAATAATTAAGTAAGAAAGTAAGTAATTAAGTAAGTTGGTAAGTAAATAAGTAAGTAAAAAAGTAACTAATTATATACGTATTTTTGTAAGTAAGTAAGCAAGTAAGTATACAATTATGTAGGTATTTTTGTAAATAAGTATGTAATAAGGTAGGTATTTTTGTGCAAATAAGTAATTAAGTAAGTAATTAGGGAGTACTCACATAAGTATATCAGTTTGTAAGTAGAAAGTAAGTAAATAGACATAAGTAAGTATTTAAGTACGTATGTAATTAAGTTAATTCAGTAAGTAGGCCGGCAGGCAGGTAGGCATGCAGGCAGGTAAATAGGTATATGAGTAAGTATGTAATTAAGTAAGTATATCAGTATGTTTTAAGTAAATATATAAGTAAGTATGTTAGTAAGTACGTAAGTAAGTAAGGGTTAGGGTTAGGCTTAGGGTAGAGGCTGTACTAGGGTATAGGCAGTTTGACGAAATGATACTTGGTATCATTAAGGTTTAGGGTAAGGTTTAGGGTTAGGTTTAGGGTTAGGTTTAGGGTAAGGGTTAGGGTAGAGGCTGTACTAGGGTATAGGCAGATTGACGAAATGATACTTGGTATCATTAAGGTTTAGGGTAAGGTTTAGGGTTAGGTTTAGGGTTAGGTTTAGGGTAAGGGTTAGGGTAGAGGCTGTACTAGGGTATAGGCAGTTTGACGAAATGATACCTGGTATCATTAAGGTTTAGGGTAAGGTTTAGGGTTAGGTTTAGGGTTAGGGTAAGAGTTAGGGTATAGGCTGTTTGACGAAATGATACTTGGTATCATAAAGCGTTAGGATAAGGTTTAGCAGTAAGTAAGAAAATAAGCAATCAAGTAAGTAGACAAGTAAGTAAGTAATCAAGCAATCAAATAATTAAGTAAGAAAGTAAGTAATTAAGTAAGTTGGTAAGTAAATAAGTAAGTAAAAAAGTAACTAATTATATACGTATTTTTGTAAGTAAGTAAGCAAGTAAGTATACAATTATGTAGGTATTTTTGTAAATAAGTATGTAATAAGGTAGGTATTTTTGTGCAAATAAGTAATTAAGTAAGTAATTAGGGAGTACTCACATAAGTATATCAGTTTGTAAGTAGAAAGTAAGTAAATAGACATAAGTAAGTATTTAAGTAAGTATGTAATTAAGTTAATTCAGTAAGTAGGCCGGCAGGCAGGTAGGCATGCAGGCAGGTAAATAGGTATATGAGTAAGTATGTAATTAAGTAAGTATATCAGTATGTTTTAAGTAAATATATAAGTAAGTATGTTAGTAAGTACGTAAGTAAGTAAGGGTTAGGGTTAGGCTTAGGGTAGAGGCTGTACTAGGGTATAGGCAGTTTGACGAAATGATACTTGGTATCATTAAGGTTTAGGGTAAGGTTTAGGGTTAGGTTTAGGGTTAGGTTTAGGGTAAGGGTTAGGGTAGAGGCTGTACTAGGGTATAGGCAGATTGACGAAATGATACTTGGTATCATTAAGGTTTAGGGTAAGGTTTAGGGTTAGGTTTAGGGTTAGGTTTAGGGTAAGGGTTAGGGTAGAGGCTGTACTAGGGTATAGGCAGTTTGACGAAATGATACCTGGTATCATTAAGGTTTAGGGTAAGGTTTAGGGTTAGGTTTAGGGTTAGGGTAAGAGTTAGGGTATAGGCTGTTTGACGAAATGATACTTGGTATCATAAAGCGTTAGGATAAGGTTTAGCAGTAAGTAAGAAAATAAGCAATCAAGTAAGTAGACAAGTAAGTAAGTAATCAAGCAATCAAATAATTAAGTAAGAAAGTAAGTAATTAAGTAAGTTGGTAAGTAAATAAGTAAGTAAAAAAGTAACTAATTATATACGTATTTTTGTAAGTAAGTAAGCAAGTAAGTATACAATTATGTAGGTATTTTTGTAAATAAGTATGTAATAAGGTAGGTATTTTTGTGCAAATAAGTAATTAAGTAAGTAATTAGGGAGTACTCACATAAGTATATCAGTTTGTAAGTAGAAAGTAAGTAAATAGACATAAGTAAGTATTTAAGTAAGTATGTAATTAAGTTAATTCAGTAAGTAGGCCGGCAGGCAGGTAGGCATGCAGGCACGTAAATAGGTATATGAGTAAGTATGTAATTAAGTAAGTATATCAGTATGTTTTAAGTAAATATATAAGTAAGTATGTTAGTAAGTACGTAAGTAAGTAAGGGTTAGGGTTAGGCTTAGGGTAGAGGCTGTACTAGGGTATAGGCAGTTTGACGAAATGATACTTGGTATCATTAAGGTTTAGGGTAAGGTTTAGGGTTAGGTTTAGGGTTAGGTTTAGGGTAAGGGTTAGGGTAGAGGCTGTACTAGGGTATAGGCAGATTGACGAAATGATACTTGGTATCATTAAGGTTTAGGGTAAGGTTTAGGGTTAGGTTTAGGGTTAGGTTTAGGGTAAGGGTTAGGGTAGAGGCTGTACTAGGGTATAGGCAGTTTGACGAAATGATACCTGGTATCATTAAGGTTTAGGGTAAGGTTTAGGGTTAGGTTTAGGGTTAGGGTAAGAGTTAGGGTATAGGCTGTTTGACGAAATGATACTTGGTATCATAAAGCGTTAGGATAAGGTTTAGCAGTAAGTAAGAAAATAAGCAATCAAGTAAGTAGACAAGTAAGTAAGTAATCAAGCAATCAAATAATTAAGTAAGAAAGTAAGTAATTAAGTAAGTTGGTAAGTAAATAAGTAAGTAAAAAAGTAACTAATTATATACGTATTTTTGTAAGTAAGTAAGCAAGTAAGTATACAATTATGTAGGTATTTTTGTAAATAAGTATGTAATAAGGTAGGTATTTTTGTGCAAATAAGTAATTAAGTAAGTAATTAGGGAGTACTCACATAAGTATATCAGTTTGTAAGTAGAAAGTAAGTAAATAGACATAAGTAAGTATTTAAGTAAGTATGTAATTAAGTTAATTCAGTAAGTAGGCCGGCAGGCAGGTAGGCATGCAGGCAGGTAAATAGGTATATGAGTAAGTATGTAATTAAGTAAGTATATCAGTATGTTTTAAGTAAATATATAAGTAAGTATGTTAGTAAGTACGTAAGTAAGTAAGGGTTAGGGTTAGGCTTAGGGTAGAGGCTGTACTAGGGTATAGGCAGTTTGACGAAATGATACTTGGTATCATTAAGGTTTAGGGTAAGGTTTAGGGTTAGGTTTAGGGTTAGGTTTAGGGTAAGGGTTAGGGTAGAGGCTGTACTAGGGTATAGGCAGATTGACGAAATGATACTTGGTATCATTAAGGTTTAGGGTAAGGTTTAGGGTTAGGTTTAGGGTTAGGTTTAGGGTAAGGGTTAGGGTAGAGGCTGTACTAGGGTATAGGCAGTTTGACGAAATGATACCTGGTATCATTAAGGTTTAGGGTAAGGTTTAGGGTTAGGTTTAGGGTTAGGGTAAGAGTTAGGGTATAGGCTGTTTGACGAAATGATACTTGGTATCATAAAGCGTTAGGATAAGGTTTAGCAGTAAGTAAGAAAATAAGCAATCAAGTAAGTAGACAAGTAAGTAAGTAATCAAGCAATCAAATAATTAAGTAAGAAAGTAAGTAATTAAGTAAGTTGGTAAGTAAATAAGTAAGTAAAAAAGTAACTAATTATATACGTATTTTTGTAAGTAAGTAAGCAAGTAAGTATACAATTATGTAGGTATTTTTGTAAATAAGTATGTAATAAGGTAGGTATTTTTGTGCAAATAAGTAATTAAGTAAGTAATTAGGGAGTACTCACATAAGTATATCAGTTTGTAAGTAGAAAGTAAGTAAATAGACATAAGTAAGTATTTAAGTACGTATGTAATTAAGTTAATTCAGTAAGTAGGCCGGCAGGCAGGTAGGCATGCAGGCAGGTAAATAGGTATATGAGTAAGTATGTAATTAAGTAAGTATATCAGTATGTTTTAAGTAAATATATAAGTAAGTATGTTAGTAAGTACGTAAGTAAGTAAGGGTTAGGGTTAGGCTTAGGGTAGAGGCTGTACTAGGGTATAGGCAGTTTGACGAAATGATACTTGGTATCATTAAGGTTTAGGGTAAGGTTTAGGGTTAGGTTTAGGGTTAGGTTTAGGGTAAGGGTTAGGGTAGAGGCTGTACTAGGGTATAGGCAGATTGACGAAATGATACTTGGTATCATTAAGGTTTAGGGTAAGGTTTAGGGTTAGGTTTAGGGTTAGGTTTAGGGTAAGGGTTAGGGTAGAGGCTGTACTAGGGTATAGGCAGTTTGACGAAATGATACCTGGTATCATTAAGGTTTAGGGTAAGGTTTAGGGTTAGGTTTAGGGTTAGGGTAAGAGTTAGGGTATAGGCTGTTTGACGAAATGATACTTGGTATCATAAAGCGTTAGGATAAGGTTTAGCAGTAAGTAAGAAAATAAGCAATCAAGTAAGTAGACAAGTAAGTAAGTAATCAAGCAATCAAATAATTAAGTAAGAAAGTAAGTAATTAAGTAAGTTGGTAAGTAAATAAGTAAGTAAAAAAGTAACTAATTATATACGTATTTTTGTAAGTAAGTAAGCAAGTAAGTATACAATTATGTAGGTATTTTTGTAAATAAGTATGTAATAAGGTAGGTATTTTTGTGCAAATAAGTAATTAAGTAAGTAATTAGGGAGTACTCACATAAGTATATCAGTTTGTAAGTAGAAAGTAAGTAAATAGACATAAGTAAGTATTTAAGTAAGTATGTAATTAAGTTAATTCAGTAAGTAGGCCGGCAGGCAGGTAGGCATGCAGGCAGGTAAATAGGTATATGAGTAAGTATGTAATTAAGTAAGTATATCAGTATGTTTTAAGTAAATATATAAGTAAGTATGTTAGTAAGTACGTAAGTAAGTAAGGGTTAGGGTTAGGCTTAGGGTAGAGGCTGTACTAGGGTATAGGCAGTTTGACGAAATGATACTTGGTATCATTAAGGTTTAGGGTAAGGTTTAGGGTTAGGTTTAGGGTTAGGTTTAGGGTAAGGGTTAGGGTAGAGGCTGTACTAGGGTATAGGCAGATTGACGAAATGATACTTGGTATCATTAAGGTTTAGGGTAAGGTTTAGGGTTAGGTTTAGGGTTAGGTTTAGGGTAAGGGTTAGGGTAGAGGCTGTACTAGGGTATAGGCAGTTTGACGAAATGATACCTGGTATCATTAAGGTTTAGGGTAAGGTTTAGGGTTAGGTTTAGGGTTAGGGTAAGAGTTAGGGTATAGGCTGTTTGACGAAATGATACTTGGTATCATAAAGCGTTAGGATAAGGTTTAGCAGTAAGTAAGAAAATAAGCAATCAAGTAAGTAGACAAGTAAGTAAGTAATCAAGCAATCAAATAATTAAGTAAGAAAGTAAGTAATTAAGTAAGTTGGTAAGTAAATAAGTAAGTAAAAAAGTAACTAATTATATACGTATTTTTGTAAGTAAGTAAGCAAGTAAGTATACAATTATGTAGGTATTTTTGTAAATAAGTATGTAATAAGGTAGGTATTTTTGTGCAAATAAGTAATTAAGTAAGTAATTAGGGAGTACTCACATAAGTATATCAGTTTGTAAGTAGAAAGTAAGTAAATAGACATAAGTAAGTATTTAAGTAAGTATGTAATTAAGTTAATTCAGTAAGTAGGCCGGCAGGCAGGTAGGCATGCAGGCAGGTAAATAGGTATATGAGTAAGTATGTAATTAAGTAAGTATATCAGTATGTTTTAAGTAAATATATAAGTAAGTATGTTAGTAAGTACGTAAGTAAGTAAGGGTTAGGGTTAGGCTTAGGGTAGAGGCTGTACTAGGGTATAGGCAGTTTGACGAAATGATACTTGGTATCATTAAGGTTTAGGGTAAGGTTTAGGGTTAGGTTTAGGGTTAGGTTTAGGGTAAGGGTTAGGGTAGAGGCTGTACTAGGGTATAGGCAGATTGACGAAATGATACTTGGTATCATTAAGGTTTAGGGTAAGGTTTAGGGTTAGGTTTAGGGTTAGGTTTAGGGTAAGGGTTAGGGTAGAGGCTGTACTAGGGTATAGGCAGTTTGACGAAATGATACCTGGTATCATTAAGGTTTAGGGTAAGGTTTAGGGTTAGGTTTAGGGTTAGGGTAAGAGTTAGGGTATAGGCTGTTTGACGAAATGATACTTGGTATCATAAAGCGTTAGGATAAGGTTTAGCAGTAAGTAAGAAAATAAGCAATCAAGTAAGTAGACAAGTAAGTAAGTAATCAAGCAATCAAATAATTAAGTAAGAAAGTAAGTAATTAAGTAAGTTGGTAAGTAAATAAGTAAGTAAAAAAGTAACTAATTATATACGTATTTTTGTAAGTAAGTAAGCAAGTAAGTATACAATTATGTAGGTATTTTTGTAAATAAGTATGTAATAAGGTAGGTATTTTTGTGCAAATAAGTAATTAAGTAAGTAATTAGGGAGTACTCACATAAGTATATCAGTTTGTAAGTAGAAAGTAAGTAAATAGACATAAGTAAGTATTTAAGTAAGTATGTAATTAAGTTAATTCAGTAAGTAGGCCGGCAGGCAGGTAGGCATGCAGGCAGGTAAATAGGTATATGAGTAAGTATGTAATTAAGTAAGTATATCAGTATGTTTTAAGTAAATATATAAGTAAGTATGTTAGTAAGTACGTAAGTAAGTAAGGGTTAGGGTTAGGCTTAGGGTAGAGGCTGTACTAGGGTATAGGCAGTTTGACGAAATGATACTTGGTATCATTAAGGTTTAGGGTAAGGTTTAGGGTTAGGTTTAGGGTTAGGTTTAGGGTAAGGGTTAGGGTAGAGGCTGTACTAGGGTATAGGCAGATTGACGAAATGATACTTGGTATCATTAAGGTTTAGGGTAAGGTTTAGGGTTAGGTTTAGGGTTAGGTTTAGGGTAAGGGTTAGGGTAGAGGCTGTACTAGGGTATAGGCAGTTTGACGAAATGATACCTGGTATCATTAAGGTTTAGGGTAAGGTTTAGGGTTAGGTTTAGGGTTAGGGTAAGAGTTAGGGTATAGGCTGTTTGACGAAATGATACTTGGTATCATAAAGCGTTAGGATAAGGTTTAGCAGTAAGTAAGAAAATAAGCAATCAAGTAAGTAGACAAGTAAGTAAGTAATCAAGCAATCAAATAATTAAGTAAGAAAGTAAGTAATTAAGTAAGTTGGTAAGTAAATAAGTAAGTAAAAAAGTAACTAATTATATACGTATTTTTGTAAGTAAGTAAGCAAGTAAGTATACAATTATGTAGGTATTTTTGTAAATAAGTATGTAATAAGGTAGGTATTTTTGTGCAAATAAGTAATTAAGTAAGTAATTAGGGAGTACTCACATAAGTATATCAGTTTGTAAGTAGAAAGTAAGTAAATAGACATAAGTAAGTATTTAAGTAAGTATGTAATTAAGTTAATTCAGTAAGTAGGCCGGCAGGCAGGTAGGCATGCAGGCAGGTAAATAGGTATATGAGTAAGTATGTAATTAAGTAAGTATATCAGTATGTTTTAAGTAAATATATAAGTAAGTATGTTAGTAAGTACGTAAGTAAGTAAGGGTTAGGGTTAGGCTTAGGGTAGAGGCTGTACTAGGGTATAGGCAGTTTGACGAAATGATACTTGGTATCATTAAGGTTTAGGGTAAGGTTTAGGGTTAGGTTTAGGGTTAGGTTTAGGGTAAGGGTTAGGGTAGAGGCTGTACTAGGGTATAGGCAGATTGACGAAATGATACTTGGTATCATTAAGGTTTAGGGTAAGGTTTAGGGTTAGGTTTAGGGTTAGGTTTAGGGTAAGGGTTAGGGTAGAGGCTGTACTAGGGTATAGGCAGTTTGACGAAATGATACCTGGTATCATTAAGGTTTAGGGTAAGGTTTAGGGTTAGGTTTAGGGTTAGGGTAAGAGTTAGGGTATAGGCTGTTTGACGAAATGATACTTGGTATCATAAAGCGTTAGGATAAGGTTTAGCAGTAAGTAAGAAAATAAGCAATCAAGTAAGTAGACAAGTAAGTAAGTAATCAAGCAATCAAATAATTAAGTAAGAAAGTAAGTAATTAAGTAAGTTGGTAAGTAAATAAGTAAGTAAAAAAGTAACTAATTATATACGTATTTTTGTAAGTAAGTAAGCAAGTAAGTATACAATTATGTAGGTATTTTTGTAAATAAGTATGTAATAAGGTAGGTATTTTTGTGCAAATAAGTAATTAAGTAAGTAATTAGGGAGTACTCACATAAGTATATCAGTTTGTAAGTAGAAAGTAATTAATTAGACATAAGTAAGTATTTAAGTAAGTATGTAATTAAGTTAATTCAGTAAGTAGGCCGGCAGGCAGGTAGGCATGCAGGCAGGTAAATAGGTATATGAGTAAGTATGTAATTAAGTAAGTATATCAGTATGTTTTAAGTAAATATATAAGTAAGTATGTTAGTAAGTACGTAAGTAAGTAAGGGTTAGGGTTAGGCTTAGGGTAGAGGCTGTACTAGGGTATAGGCAGTTTGACGAAATGATACTTGGTATCATTAAGGTTTAGGGTAAGGTTTAGGGTTAGGTTTAGGGTTAGGTTTAGGGTAAGGGTTAGGGTAGAGGCTGTACTAGGGTATAGGCAGATTGACGAAATGATACTTGGTATCATTAAGGTTTAGGGTAAGGTTTAGGGTTAGGTTTAGGGTTAGGTTTAGGGTAAGGGTTAGGGTAGAGGCTGTACTAGGGTATAGGCAGTTTGACGAAATGATACCTGGTATCATTAAGGTTTAGGGTAAGGTTTAGGGTTAGGTTTAGGGTTAGGGTAAGAGTTAGGGTATAGGCTGTTTGACGAAATGATACTTGGTATCATAAAGCGTTAGGATAAGGTTTAGCAGTAAGTAAGAAAATAAGCAATCAAGTAAGTAGACAAGTAAGTAAGTAATCAAGCAATCAAATAATTAAGTAAGAAAGTAAGTAATTAAGTAAGTTGGTAAGTAAATAAGTAAGTAAAAAAGTAACTAATTATATACGTATTTTTGTAAGTAAGTAAGCAAGTAAGTATACAATTATGTAGGTATTTTTGTAAATAAGTATGTAATAAGGTAGGTATTTTTGTGCAAATAAGTAATTAAGTAAGTAATTAGGGAGTACTCACATAAGTATATCAGTTTGTAAGTAGAAAGTAAGTAAATAGACATAAGTAAGTATTTAAGTAAGTATGTAATTAAGTTAATTCAGTAAGTAGGCCGGCAGGCAGGTAGGCATGCAGGCAGGTAAATAGGTATATGAGTAAGTATGTAATTAAGTAAGTATATCAGTATGTTTTAAGTAAATATATAAGTAAGTATGTTAGTAAGGGTTAGGGTTAGGGTTAGGGTTAGGGTATAGGCAGATTGACGAAATGATACTTGGTATCATTAAGGTTTAGGGTAAGGTTTAGGGTAAGGTTTAGGGTTAGGTTTAGGGTTAGGGTAAGAGTTAGGGTATAGGCTGTTTGACGAAATGATACTTGGTATCATAAAGCGTTAGGATAAGGTTTAGCAGTAAGTAAGAAAATAAGCAATCAAGTAAGTAGACAAGTAAGTAAGTAATCAAGCAATCAAATAATTAAGTAAGAAAGTAAGTAATTAAGTAAGTTGGTAAGTAAATAAGTAAGTAAAAAAGTAACTAATTATATACGTATTTTTGTAAGTAAGTAAGCAAGTAAGTATACAATTATGTAGGTATTTTTGTAAATAAGTATGTAATAAGGTAGGTATTTTTGTGCAAATAAGTAATTAAGTAAGTAATTAGGGAGTACTCACATAAGTATATCAGTTTGTAAGTAGAAAGTAAGTAAATAGACATAAGTAAGTATTTAAGTAAGTATGTAATTAAGTTAATTCAGTAAGTAGGCCGGCAGGCAGGTAGACATGCAGGCAGGTAAATAGGTATATGAGTAAGTATGTAATTAAGTAAGTATATCAGTATGTTTTAAGTAAATATATAAGTAAGTATGTTAGTAAGTACGTAAGTAAGTAAGGGTTAGGGTTAGGCTTAGGGTAGAGGCTGTACTAGGGTATAGGCAGTTTGACGAAATGATACTTGGTATCATTAAGGTTTAGGGTAAGGTTTAGGGTTAGGTTTAGGGTTAGGTTTAGGGTAAGGGTTAGGGTAGAGGCTGTACTAGGGTATAGGCAGTTTGACGAAATGATACTTGGTATCATTAAGGTTTAGGGTAAGGTTTAGGGTTAGGTTTAGGGTTAGGTTTAGGGTAAGGGTTAGGGTAGAGGCTGTACTAGGGTATAGGCAGATTGACGAAATGATACTTGGTATCATTAAGGTTTAGGGTAAGGTTTAGGGTTAGGTTTAGGGTTAGGGTAAGAGTTAGGGTATAGGCTGTTTGACGAAATGATACTTGGTATCATAAAGCGTTAGGATAAGGTTTAGCAGTAAGTAAGAAAATAAGCAATCAAGTAAGTAGACAAGTAAGTAAGTAATCAAGCAATCAAATAATTAAGTAAGAAAGTAAGTAATTAAGTAAGTTGGTAAGTAAATAAGTAAGTAAAAAAGTAACTAATTATATACGTATTTTTGTAAGTAAGTAAGCAAGTAAGTATACAATTATGTAGGTATTTTTGTAAATAAGTATGTAATAAGGTAGGTATTTTTGTGCAAATAAGTAATTAAGTAAGTAATTAGGGAGTACTCACATAAGTATATCAGTTTGTAAGTAGAAAGTAAGTAAATAGACATAAGTAAG
>JAWPHD010016560.1:0-32500 GCA_037043455.1 Cyrtodaria siliqua
CTTGGTAAGAGATTAACGTTGTGTCTTGATACAGGTTTGCTGCAATAATCATAACAAGTATCATAGTAACAACCATTACAACACGCCAGATAATAATGTACATATTCTATACGTAATACCTTTATAAATAATAACGATTTGGACACTCAGATCGCAGAAAGAGCAACGTTATCTCTATTTTGTCTATTTACCCGTAAACGAATTACGTCCCTTGGACATAAAATGTCAACGAGTATCATTTTGCGTGCCATAGAGTGCCAGTGGCATTTCTGACGTGGTCATCTCTGTTGAAAGTACGTATACAAATGAAAAACTTACGGTGAAACTCATTGTTGCCGTGTCATGGCTTGTACATGCAACTCCTGGGCTCACTTGGTAAGAGATTAACGTTGTGTCTTGATACAGGTTTGCTGCAATAATCATAACACGTATCATAGTAACAACCATTACAACACGCCAGATAATAATGTACATATTCTTTACGTAATACCTTTATAAATAATAACCATTTGGATACTCAGATCGCAGAAAGAGCAACGTTATCTCTATTTTTTCTATTTACCTGTAAACGAATTACGTCCCTTGGACATAAAATGTCAACGAGTATCATTTTGCGTGCCATAGAGTGCCAGTGGCATTTCTGACGTGGTCATCTCTGTTGAAAGTACGTATACAAATGAAAAACTTACGGTGAAACTCATTGTTGCCGTGTCATGGCTTGTACATGCAACTTCTGGGCTCACTTGGTAAGAGATTAACGTTGTGTCTTGATACAGGTTTGCTGCAATAATCATAACAAGTATCATAGTAACAACCATTACAACACGCCAGATAATAATGTACATATTCTATACGTAATACCTTTATAAATAATAACCATTTGGACACTCAGATCGCAGAAAGAGCAACGTTATCTCTATTTTTTCTATTTACCCGTAAACGAATTACGTCCCTTGGACATAAAATGTCAACGAGTATCATTTTGCGTGCCATAGAGTGCCAGTGGCATTTCTGACGTGGTCATCTCTGTTGAAAGTACGTATACAAATGAAAAACTTACGGTGAAACTCATTGTTGCCGTGTCATGGCTTGTACATGCAACTTCTGGGCTCACTTGGTAAGAGATTAACGTTGTGTCTTGATACAGGTTTGCTGCAATAATCATAACAAGTATCATAGTAACAACCATTGCAACACGCCAGATATTAATGTACATATTCTATACGTAATACCTTTATAAATAATAACCATTTGGACACTCAGATCGCAGAAAGAGCAACGTTATCGCTATTTTTTCTTTTTACCCGTAAACAAATTACGTCCCTTGGACATAAAATGTCAACGAGTATCATTTTGCGTGCCATAGAGTGCCAGTGGCATTTCTGACGTGGTCATCTCTGTTGAAAGTACGTATACAAATGAAAAACTTACGGTGAAACTCATTGATGCCGTGTCATGGCTTGTACATGCAACTTCTGGGCTCACTTGGTAAGAGATTAACGTTGTGTCTTGATACAGGTTTGCTGCAATAATCATAACAAGTATCATAGTAACAACCATTACAACACGCCAGATAATAATGTACATATTCTTTACGTAATACCTTTATAAATAATAACCATTTGGACACTCAGATCGCAGAAAGAGCAACGTTATCTCTATTTTGTCTATTTACCCGTAAACGAATTACGTCCCTTGGACATAAAATGTCAACGAGTATCATTTTGCGTGCCATAGAGTGCCAGTGGAATTTCTGACGTGGTCATCTCTGTTGAAAGTACGTATACAAATGAAAAACTTACGGTGAAACTCATTGTTGCCGTGTCATGGCTTGTACATGCAACTTCTGGGCTCACTTGGTAAGAGATTAACGTTGTGTCTTGATACAGGTTTGCTGCAATAATCATAACACGTATCATAGTAACAACCATTACAACACGCCAGATAATAATGTACATATTCTATACGTTATACCTTTATAAATAATAACCATTTGGACACTCAGATCGCAGAAAGAGCAACGTTATCTCTATTTTTTCTATTTACCCGTAAACGAATTACGTCCCTTGGACATAAAATGTCAACGGGTATCATTTTGCGTGCCATAGAGTGCCAGTGGCATTTCTGACGTGGTCATCTCTGTTGAAAGTACGTATACAAATGAAAAACTTACGGTGAAACTCATTGTTGCCGTGTCATGGCTTGTACATGCAACTTCTGGGCTCACTTGGTAAGAGATTAACGTTGTGTCTTGATACAGGTTTGCTGCAATAATCATAACAAGTATCATAGTAACAACCATTACAACACGCCAGATAATAATGTACATATTCTATACGTAATACCTTTATAAATAATAACCATTTGGACACTCAGATCGCAGAAAGAGCAACGTTATCTCTATTTTTTCTATTTACCCGTAAACGAATTACGTCCCTTGGACATAAAATGTCAACGAGTATCATTGTGCGTGCCATAGACTGCCAGTGGCATTTCTGACGTGGTCATCTCTGTTGAAAGTACGTATACAAATGAAAAACTTACGGTGAAACTCATTGTTGCCGTGTCATGGCTTGTACATGCAACTTCTGGGCTCACTTGGTAAGAGATTAACGTTGTGTCTTGATACAGGTTTGCTGCAATAATCATAACAAGTATCATAGTAAGAACCATTACAACACGCCAGATAATATTGTACATATTCTATACGTAATACCTTTATAAATAATAACCATTTGGACACTCAGATCGCAGAAAGAGCAACGTTATCTCTATTTTTTCTATTTACCCGTAAACGAATTACGTCCCTTGGACATAAAATGTCAACGAGTATCATTTTGCGTGCCATAGAGTGCCAGTGGCATTTCTGACGTGGTCATCTCTGTTGAAAGTACGTACAAAAATGAAAAACTTACGATGAAACTCATTGTTGCCGTGTCATGGCTTGTACATGCAACTTCTGGGCTCACTTGGTAAGAGATTAACGTTGTGTCTTGATAATAATATAATAATAATAATAATAATAATAATAAATTCTTTATTTCATGAAGGTACAACTCATTAAGATTATACAAACAATTGCACAACACTTATCTTCCATGAGGCCTTCTGATAACAACAGCAACTTATAAACAATAGCAAGTGAATACATGCACGTAACATTAATAATATGTTTCAAGCTGGCATTAAAAACAAGTATTCACTACTAACACAACTTAATTTGAGCAGAACACCTGTTATCTTGAAATAGAAATAATTTATAATTGTGTTTGAAAGCATAAATAGAAACAGAAGTCCGGATATTTTCTGGGATTGAATTCCAAGTCCGCATGGCAACATAGGTAAAAGATTGTTTTAAATATTCGGATTTAGGTCTAGGATGCTTAATGTCATGTTTAATGCATGATCTTAAATTATATCTGCTATTTTCAGAAAATGTTATTAATTTACTTATGTATATTGGTGTAAGATTATGAATTGCTTTATAAACTAAAACACCTACTTGAAATTTACATCTTGTTTCAAATGACATCCAATTTAACTCATTGAAAAGATTTGCAGAAGGTGTATGTAAAGGTTTTATCAAAATCCAGCGTGCGATGCTTTTTTGTAAAGTAACAACCTTTGTAAAATTTAATTTAGTACAATTACTCCAGAGGATAGATCCATAATCAAATATTGGAACTAAATATGCATTATAGAATAGCTTTTTCATATCAAGTGTCAAATATTTAGATATTCGTCTTAAAAGAGTGAATTTACTCGATATATGATTACAGACTTTGCTTATCTGAACATCCCACTTTAGATGTTGATCTATTGTAATTCCGAGAAGTTTTTGAGAAGACACTGATTGTATCAGGCAATTATCTATCGAAAGCGTGAGTTTACGAGAATGGTTGATATTATATTTTGAACCTAATAGCATACATGTTGTTTTTGTAGGATTTATAACAATGTTATTTATAGTGCACCATTTATTTATGTTATTTAAGTCAGTTTGTAATTTATTCTCAATGGATGACACATCCAGCCCTGATGTATGTAGCGTGGAGTCATCAGCATACATGTCAACTGAAGCTTCTTTGGAAGCTAAAGGTAGATCATTTACATAAATCAAGAACAAAAGTGGTCCTAGGATAGATCCCTGAGGGACATCTGATTTGATGATTCTCTCCTCAGATTGATACTGTCCAACTCTGACTACTTGTGTCCTGTTAGACAGATATGACTGAAACCAACGTATTGTTAAAGTCGAAAAATGATACAAATTACAGGTTTGCTGCAATAATCATAACAAGTATCATAGTAACAACCATTACAACACGCCAGATAATAATGTACATATTCTTTACGTAATACCTTTATAAATAATAACCATTTGGACACTCAGATCGCAGAAAGAGCAACGTTATCTCTATTTTTTCTATTTACCCGTAAACGAATTACGTCCCTTGGACATAAAATGTCAACGAGTATCATTTTGCGTGCCATAGAGTGCCAGTGGCATTTCTGACGTGGTCATCTATACAAATGAAACACTTACGGTGAAACTCATTGTTGCCGTGTCATGGCTTGTACATGCAACTTCTGGGCTCACTTGGTAAGAGATTAACGTTGTGTCTTGATACAGGTTTGCTGCAATAATCATAACAAGTATCATAGTAACAACCATTACAACACGCCAGATAATAATGTACATATTCTATACGTAATACCTTTATAAATAATAACCATTTGGACACTCAGATCGCAGAAAGAGCAACGTTATCTCTATTTTTTCTATTTACCCATAAACGAATTACGTCCCTTGGACATAAAATGTCAACGAGTATCATTTTGCGTGCCATAGAGTGCCAATGGCATTTCTGACGTGGTCATCTCTGTTGAAAGTACGTATACAAATGAAAAACTTACGGTGAAACTCATTGTTGCCGTGTCATGGCTTGTACATGCAACTTCTGGGCTCACTTGGTAAGAGATTAACGTTGTGTCTTGATACAGGTTTGCTGCAATAATCATAACAAGTATCATAGTAACAACCATTACAACACGCCAGATAATAATGTACATATTCTATACGTAATACCTTTATAAATAATAACCATTTGGACACTCAGATCGCAGAAAGAGCAACGTTATCTCTATTTTTTCAATTTACCCGTAAACGAATTACGTCCCTTGTACATAAAATGTCAACGAGTATCATTTTGCGTGCCATAGAGTGCCAGTGGCATTTCTGACGTGGTCATCTCTGTTGAAAGTACGTATACAAGTGAAAAACTTACGGTGAAACTCATTGTTGCCTTGTCATGGCTTGTACATGTAACTTCTGGGCTCACTTGGTAAGAGATTAACGTTGTGTCTTGATAATAATATAATAATAATAATAATAATAATAATAAATTCTTTATTTCATGAAGGTACAACTCATTAAGAGTATACAAACAATTGCACAACACTTATCTTCCATGAGGCCTTCTGATGACAACAGCAACTTATAAACAATAGCAAGTGAATACATGCACGTAACATTAATAATATGTTTCAAGCTGGCATTAAAAACAAGTATTCACTACTAACACAACTTAATTTGAGCAGAACACCTGTTATCTTGAAATAGAAATAATTTATAATTGTGTTTGAAAGCATAAATAGAAACAGAAGTCCGGATATTTTCTGGGATTGAATTCCAAGTCCGCATGGCAACATAGGTAAAAGATTGTTTTAAATATTCGGATTTAGGTCTAGGATGCTTAATGTCATGTTTAATGCATGATCTTAAATTATATCTGCTATTTTCAGAAAATGTTATTAATTTACTTATGTATATTGGTGTAAGATTATGAATTGCTTTATAAACTAAAACACCTACTTGAAATTTACATCTTGTTTCAAATGACATCCAATTTAACTCATTGAAAAGATTTGCAGAAGGTGTATGTAAAGGTTTTATCAAAATCCAGCGTGCGATGCTTTTTTGTAAAGTAACAACCTTTGTAAAATTTAATTTAGTACAATTACTCCAGAGGATAGATCCATAATCAAATATTGGAACTAAATATGCATTATAGAATAGCTTTTTCATATCAAGTGTCAAATATTTAGATATTCGTCTTAAAAGAGTGAATTTACTCGATATATGATTACAGACTTTGCTTATCTGAACATCCCACTTTAGATGTTGATCTATTGTAATTCCGAGAAGTTTTTGAGAAGACACTGATTGTATCAGGCAATTATCTATCGAAAGCGTGAGTTTACGAGAATGGTTTATTTTATATTTTGAACCTAATAGCATACATGTTGTTTTTGTAGGATTTATAACAATGTTATTTATAGTGCACCATTTATTTATGTTATTTAAGTCAGTTTGTAATTTATTCTCAATGGATGACACATCCAGCCCTGATGTATGTAGCGTGGAGTCATCAGCATACATGTCAACTGAAGCTTCTTTGGAAGCTAAAGGTAGATCATTTACATAAATCAAGAACAAAAGTGGTCCTAGGATAGATCCCTGAGGGACACCTGATTTGATGATTCTCTCCTCAGATTGATACTGTCCAACTCTGACTACTTGTGTCCTGTTAGACAGATATGACTGAAACCAACGTATTGTTAAAGTCGAAAAATGATACAAATTACAGGTTTGCTGCAATAATCATAACAAGTATCATAGTAACAACCATTACAACACGCCAGATAATAATGTACATATTCTTTACGTAATACCTTTATAAATAATAACCATTTGGACACTCAGATCGCAGAAAGAGCAACGTTATCTCTATTTTTTTCTATTTACCCGTAAACGAATTACGTCCCTTGGACATAAAATGTCAACGAGTATCATTTTGCGTGCCATAGAGTGCCAGTGGCATTTCTGACGTGGTCATCTCTGTTGAAAGTACGTATACAAATGAAAAACTTACGGTGAAACTCATTGTTGCCGTGTCATGGCTTGTACATGCAACTTCTGGGCTCACTTGGTAAGAGATTAACGTTGTGTCTTGATACAGGTTTGCTGCAATAATCATAACAAGTATCATAGTAACAACCATTACAACACGCCAGATAATAATGTACATATTCTATACGTAATACCTTTATAAATAATAACCATTTGGACACTCAGATCGCAGAAAGAGCAACGTTATCTCTATATTTTCTATTTACCCGTAAACGAATTACGTCCCTTGGACATAAAATGTCAACGAGTATCATTTTGCGTGCCATAGAGTGCCAGTGGCATTTCTGACGTGGTCATCTCTGTTGAAAGTACGTATACAAATGAAAAACTTACGGTGAAACTCATTGTTGCCGTGTCATGGCTTGTACATGCAACTTCTGGGCTCACTTGGTAAGAGATTAACGTTGTGTCTTGATACAGGTTTGCTGCAATAATCATAACAAGTATCATAGTAACAACCATTACAACACGCCAGATAATAATGTACATATTCTATACGTAATACCTTTATAAATAATAACCATTTGGACACTCAGATCGCAGAAAGAGCAACGTTATCTCTATTTTTTCTATTTACCCGTAAACGAATTACGTCCCTTGACATAAAATGTCAACGAGTATCATTTTGCGTGCCATAGAGTGCCAGTGGCATTTCTGACGTGGTCATCTCTGTTGAAAGTACGTATACAAATGAAAAAACTTACGGTGAAACTCATTGTTGCCGTGTCATGGCTTGTACATGCAACTTCTGGGCTCACTTGGTAAGAGATTAACGTTGTGTCTTGATACAGGTTTGCTGCAATAATCATAACAAGTATCATAGTAACAACCATTACAACACGCCAGATAATAATGTACATATTCTATACGTAATACCTTTATAAATAATAACCATTTGGACACTCAGATCGCAGAAAGAGCAACGTTATCTCTATTTTTTCTATTTACCCGTAAACGAATTACGTCCCTTGGACATAAAATGTCAACGAGTATCATTTTGCGTGCCATAGAGTGCCAGTGGCATTTCTGACGTGGTCATCTCTGTTGAAAGTACGTATACAAATGAAAAACTTACGGTGAAACTCATTGTTGCCGTGTCATGGCTTGTACATGCAACTTTTGGGCTCACTTGGTAAGAGATTAACGTTGTGTCTTGATACAGGTTTGCTGCAATAATCATAACAAGTATCATAGTAACAACCATTACAACACGCCAGATAATAATGTACATATTCTATACGTAATACCTTTATAAATAATAACCATTTGGACACTCAGATCGCAGAAAGAGCAACGTTATCTCTATTTTTTCTATTTACCCGTAAACGAATTACGTCTCTTGGACATAAAATGTCAACGAGTATCATTTTGCGTGCCATAGAGTGCCAGTGGCATTTCTGACGTGGTCATCTCTGTTGAAAGTACGTATACAAATGAAAAACTTACGGTGAAACTCATTGTTGCCGTGTCATGGCTTGTACATGCAACTTCTGGGCTCACTTGGTAAGAGATTAACGTTGTGTCTTGATACAGGTTTGCTGCAATAATCATAACAAGTATCATAGTAACAACCATTACAACACGCCAGATAATAATGTACATATTCTTTACGTAATACCTTTATAAATAATAACCATTTGGACACTCAGATCGCAGAAAGAGCAACGTTATCTCTATTTTGTCTATTTACCTGTAAACGAATTACGTCCCTTGGACATAAAATGTCAACGAGTATCATTTTGCGTGCCATAGAGTGCCAGTGGCATTTCTGACGTGGTCATCTCTGTTGAAAGTACGTATACAAATGAAAAACTTACGGTGAAACTCATTGTTGCCGTGTCATGGCTTGTACATGCAACTTCTGGGCTCACTAGGTAAGAGATTAACGTTGTGTCTTGATACAGGTTTGCTGCAATAATCATAACAAGTATCATAGTAACAACCATTACAACACGCCAGATAATAATGTACATATTCTATACGTAATACCTTTATAAATAATAACCATTTGGACACTCAGATCGCAGAAAGTGCAACGTTATCTCTATTTTTTCTATTTACTCGTAAACGAATTACGTCCCTTGGACATAAAATGTCAACGAGTATCATTGTGCGTGCCATAGAGTGCCAGTGGCATTTCTGACGTGGTCATCTCTGTTTAAAGTACGTATACAAATGAAAAACTTACGGTGAAACTAATTGTTGCCGTGTCATGGCTTGTACATGCAACTTCTGGGCTCACTTGGTAAGAGATTAACGTTGTGTCTTGATACAGGTTTGCTGCAATAATCATAACAAGTATCATAGTAACAACCATTACAACACGCCAGATAATAATGCACATATTCTATACGTAATACCTTTATGAATAATAACCATTTGGACACTCAGATCGCAGAAAGAGCAACGTTATCTCTATTTTTTCTATTTACCCGTAAACGAATTACGTCCCTTGGACATAAAATGTCAACGAGTATCATTTTGCGTGCCATAGAGTGCCAGTGGCATTTCTGACGTGGTCATCTCTGTTGAAAGTACGTATACAAATGAAAAACTTACGGTGAAACTCATTGTTGCCGTGTCATGGCTTGTACATGCAACTTCTGGGCTCACTTGGTAAGAGATTAACGTTGTGTCTTGATACAGGTTTGCTGCAATAATCATAACAAGTATCATAGTAACAACCACTACAACACGCCAGATAATAATGTACATATTCTACACGTAATACCTTTATAAATAATAACCATTATGGACACTCAGATCGCAGAAAGAGCAACGTTATCTCTATTTTTTCTATTTACCCGTAAACGAATTACGTCCCTTGGACATAAAATGTCAACGAGTATCATTTTGCGTGCCATAGAGTGCCAGTGGCATTTCTGACGTGGTCATCTCTGTTGAAAGTACGTATACAAATGAAAAACTTACGGTGAAACTCATTGTTGCCGTGTCATGGCTTGTACATGCAACTTCTGGGCTCACTTGGTAAGAGATTAACGTTGTGTCTTGATACAGGTTTGCTGCAATAATCATAACAAGTATCATAGTAACAACCATTACAACACGCCAGATAATAATGTACATATTCTTTACATAATACCTTTATAAATAATAACCATTTGGACACTCAGATCGCAGAAAGAGCAACGTTATCTCTATTTTTTTCTATTTACCCGTAAACGAATTACGTCCCTTGGACATAAAATGTCAACGAGTATCATTTTGCGTGCCATAGAGTGCCAGTGGCATTTCTGACGTGGTCATCTCTGTTGAAAGTACGTATACAAATGAAAAACTTACGGTGAAACTCATTGTTGCCGTGTCATGGCTTGTACATGCAACTTCTGGGCTCACTTGGTAAGAGATTAACGTTGTGTCTTGATACAGGTTTGCTGCAATAATCATAACAAATATCATAGTAACAACCATTACAACACGCCAGATAATAATGTACATATTCTATACGTAATACCTTTATGAATAATAACCATTTGGACACTCAGATCGCAGAAAGAGCAACGTTATCTCTATTTTTTCTATTTACCCGTAAACGAATTACGTCCCTTGGACATAAAATGTCAACGAGTATCATTTTGCGTGCCATAGAGTGCCAGTGGCATTTCTGACGTGGTCATCTCTGTTGAAAGTACGTATACAAATGAAAAACTTACGGTGAAACTCATTGTTGCCGTGTCATGGCTTGTACATGCAACTTCTGGGCTCACTTGGTAAGAGATTAACGTTGTGTCTTGATACAGGTTTGCTGCAATAATCATAACAAGTATCATAGTAACAACCACTACAACACGCCAGATAATAATGTCCATATTCTACACGTAATACCTTTATAAATAATAACCATTTGGACACTCAGATCGCAGAAAGAGCAACGTTATCTCTATTTTTTCTATTTACCCGTAAACGAATTACGTCCCTTGGACATAAAATGTCAACGAGTATCATTTTGCGTGCCATAGAGTGCCAGTGGCATTTCTGACGTGGTCATCTCTGTTGAAAGTACGTATACAAATGAAAAACTTACGGTGAAACTCATTGTTGCCGTGTCATGGCTTGTACATGCAACTTCTGGGCTCACTTGGTAAGAGATTAACGTTGTGTCTTGATACAGGTTTGCTGCAATAATCATAACAAGTATCATAGTAACAACCATTACAACACGCCAGATAATAATGTACATATTCTTTACATAATACCTTTATAAATAATAACCATTTGGACACTCAGATCGCAGAAAGAGCAACGTTATCTCTATTTTTTCTATTTACCCGTAAACGAATTACGTCCCTTGGACATAAAATGTCAACGAGTATCATTTTGCGTGCCATAGAGTGCCAGTGGCATTTCTGACGTGGTCATCTCTGTTGAAAGTACGTATACAAATGAAAAACTTACGGTGAAACTCATTGTTGCCGTATCATGGCTTGTACATGCAACTTCTGGGCTCACTTGGTAAGATTAACGTTGTGTCTTGATACAGGTTTGCTGCAATAATCATAACAAGTATCATAGTAACAACCATTACAACACGCCAGATAATAATGTACATATTCTATACGTAATACCTTTATAAATAATAACCATTTGGACACTCAGATCGCAGAAAGAGCAACGTTATCTCTATTTTTTCTATTTACCCGTAAACGAATTACGTCCCTTGGACATAAAATGTCAACGAGTATCATTTTGCGTGCCATAGACTGAAAGTGGCATTTCTGACGTGGTCATCTCTGTTGAAAGTACGTATACAAATGAAAAACTTACGGTGAAACTCATTGTTGCCGTGTCATGGCTTGTACATGCAACTTCTGGGCTCACTTGGTAAGAGATTAACGTTGTGTCTTGATACAGGTTTGCTGCAATAATCATAACAAGTATCATAGTAACAACCATTACAACACGCCAGATAATATTGTACATATTCTATACGTAATACCTTTATAAATAATAACCATTTGGACACTCAGATCGCAGAAAGAGCAACGTTATCTCTATTTTTTCTATTTACCCGTAAACGAATTACGTCCCTTGGACATAAAATGTCAACGAGTATCATTTTGCGTGCCATAGAGTGCCAGTGGCATTTCTGACGTGGTCATCTCTGTTGAAAGAACGTATACAAATGAAAAACTTACGGTGAAACTCATTGTTTGCCGTGTCATGGCTTGTACATGCAACTTCTGGGCTCACTTGGTAAGAGATTAACGTTGTGTCTTGATAATAATATAATAATAATAATAATAATAATAATAAATTCTTTATTTCATGAAGGTACAACTCATTAAGATTATACAAACAATTGCACAACACTTATCTTCCATGAGGCCTTCTGATAACAACAGCAACTTATAAACAATAGCAAGTGAATACATGCACGTAACATTAATAATATGTTTCAAGCTGGCATTAAAAACAAGTATTCACTACTAACACAACTTAATTTGAGCAGAACACCTGTTATCTTGAAATAGAAATAATTTATAATTGTGTTTGAAAGCATAAATAGAAACAGAAGTCCGGATATTTTCTGGGATTGAATTCCAAGTCCGCATGGCAACATAGGTAAAAGATTGTTTTTAAATATTCGGATTTAGGTCTAGGATGCTTAATGTCATGTTTAATGCATGATCTTAAATTATATCTGCTATTTTCAGAAAATGTTATTAATTTACTTATGTATATTGGTGTAAGATTATGAATTGCTTTATAAACTAAAACACCTACTTGAAATTTACATCTTGTTTCAAATGACATCCAATTTAACTCATTGAAAAGATTTGCAGAAGGTGTATGTAAAGGTTTTATCAAAATCCAGCGTGCGATGCTTTTTTTGTAAAGTAAAAACCTTTGTAAAATTTAATTTAGTACAATTACTCCAGAGGATAGATCCGTAATCAAATATTGGAACTAAATATGCATTATAGAATAGCTTTTTCATATCAAGTGTCAAATATTTAGATATTCGTCTTAAAAGAGTGAATTTACTCGATATATGATTACAGACTTTGCTTATCTGAACATCCCACTTTAGATGTTGATCTATTGTAATTCCGAGAAGTTTTTGAGAAGACACTGATTGTATCAGGCAATTATCTATCGAAAGCGTGAGTTTACGAGAATGGTTTATTTTATATTTTGAACCTAATAGCATACATGTTGTTTTTGTAGGATTTATAACAATGTTATTTATAGTGCACCATTTATTTATGTTATTTAAGTCAGTTTGTAATTTATTCTCAATGGATGACACATCCAGCCCTGATGTATGTAGCATGGAGTCATCAGCATACATGTCAACTGAAGCTTCTTTGGAAGCTAAAGGTAGATCATTTACATAAATCAAGAACAAAAGTGGTCCTAGGATAGATCCCTGAGGGACACCTGATTTGATGATTCTCTCCTCAGATTGATACTGTCCAACTCTGACTACTTGTGTCCTGTTAGACAGATATGACTGAAACCAACGTATTGTTAAAGTCGAAAAATGATACAAATTACAGGTTTGCTGCAATAATCATAACAAGTATCATAGTAACAACCATTACAACACGCCAGATAATAATGTACATATTCTTTACGTATTACCTTTATAAATAATAACCATTTGGACACTCAGATCGCAGAAAGAGCAACGTTATCTCTATTTTTTCTATTTACCCGTAAACGAATTACGTCCCTTGGACATAAAATGTCAACGAGTATCATTTTGCGTGCCATAGAGTGCCAGTGGCATTTCTGACGTGGTCATCTCTGTTGAAAGTACGTATACAAATGAAAAACTTACGGTGAAACTCATTGTTGCCGTGTCATGGCTTGTACATGCAACTTCTGGGCTCACATGGTAAGAGATTAACGTTGTGTCTTGATACAGGTTTGCTGCAATAATCATAACAAGTATCATAGTAACAACCATTACAACACGCCAGATAATAATGTACATATTCTTTACGTAATACCTTTATAAATAATAACCATTTGGACACTCAGATCGCAGAAAGAGCAACGTTATCTCTATTTTTTCTATTTACCTGTAAACGAATTACGTCCCTTGGACATAAAATGTCAACGAGTATCATTTTGCTTGCCATAGAGTGCCAGTGGCATTTCTGACGTGGTCATCTCTGTTGAAAGTACGTATACAAATGAAAAACTTACGGTGAAACTCATTGTTGCCGTGTCATGGCTTGTACATGCAACTTCTGGGCTCACTTGGTAAGAGATTAACGTTGTGTCTTGATACAGGTTTGCTGCAATAATCATAACAAGTATCATAGTAACAACCATTACAACACGCCAGATAATAATGTACATATTCTATACGTAATACCTTTATAAATAATAACCATTTGGACACTCAGATCGCAGAAAGAGCAACGTTATCTCTATTTTTTCTATTTACCCGTAAACAAATTACGTCCCTTGGACATAAAATGTCAACGAGTATCATTGTGCGTGCCATAGAGTGCCAGTGGCATTTCTGACGTGGTCATCTCTGTTGAAAGTACGTATACAAATGAAAAACTTACGGTGAAACTAATTGTTGCCGTGTCATGGCTTGTACATGCAACTTCTGGGCTCACTTGGTAAGAGATTAACGTTGTGTCTTGATACAGGTTTGCTGCAATAATCATAACAAGTATCATAGTAACAACCATTACAACACGCCAGATAATAATGCACATATTCTATACGTAATACCTTTATGAATAATAACCATTTGGACACTCAGATCGCAGAAAGAGCAACGTTATCTCTATTTTTTCTATTTACCCGTAAACGAATTACGTCCCTTGGACATAAAATGTCAACGAGTATCATTTTGCGTGCCATAGAGTGCCAGTGGCATTTCTGACGTGGTCATCTCTGTTGAAAGTACGTATACAAATGAAAAACTTACGGTGAAACTCATTGTTGCAGTGTCATGGCTTGTACATGCAACTTCTGGGCTCACTTGGTAAGAGATTAACGTTGTGTCTTGATACAGGTTTGCTGCAATAATCATAACAAGTATCATAGTAACAACCATTACAACACGCCAGATAATATTGTACATATTCTATACGTAATGCCTTTATAAATAATAACCATTTGGACACTCAGATCGCAGAAAGAGCAACGTTATCTCTATTTTTTCTATTTACCCGTAAACGAATTACGTCCCTTGGACATACAATGTCAACGAGTATCATTTTGCGTGCCATAGAGTGCCAGTGGCATTTCTGACGTGGTCATCTCTGTTGAAAGTACGTATACAAATGAAAAACTTACGGTGAAACTCATTGTTGCCGTGTCATGGCTTGTACATGCAACTTCTGGGCTCACTTGGTAAGAGATTAACGTTGTGTCTTGATACAGGTTTGCTGCAATAAATCATAACAAGTATCATAGTAACAACCATTACAACACGGCAGATAATAATGTACATATTCTTTACGCAATACCTTTATAAATAATAACCATTTGGACACTCAGATCGCAGAAAGAGCAACGTTATCTCTATTTTTTCTATTGACCCGTAAACGAATTACGTCCCTTGGACATAAAATGTCAACGAGTATCATTTTGCGTGCCATAGAGTGCCAGTGGCATTTCTGACGTGGTCATCTCTGTTGAAAGTACGTATACAAATGAAAAACTTACGGTGAAACTCATTGTTGCCGTGTCATGGCTTGTACATGCAACTTCTGGGCTCACTTGGTAAGAGATTAACGTTGTGTCTTGATACAGGTTTGCTGCAATAATCATAACAATTATCATAGTAACAACCATTACAACACCCCAGATAATACTGTACATATTCTATACGTAATACCTTTATAAATAATAACCATTTGGACACACAGATCGCAGAAAAAGCCACGTTATCTTTATTTCTTCTATTTCCCCGTACACGGATTACGTCCCTTGGACATCAAATGTCAACAAGTATCATTCTGCGTGCCATAGAGTGCCAGTGGCATTTATGACCTGTGCATCTCTGTTTAAAGTACGTGTACATATGAAACACTTACGATGGAACTCATTGTTGGCATGTCATGGCTTGTATATGCAACTTCTGGGCTCACTTGATAAGATTAACGTTGTGTCTTGATACATGTTAGCTGCAATAATCATAACACTAATCATAGTAACAACCATTACAACACGACAGATAATATTGTACATATTCTATACGTAATACCTTTATAAATAATAACCATTTGGACACTCAGATCGCAGAAAGAGCAACGTTATCTCTATTTTTTCTATTTACCCGTAAACGAATTACGTCCCTAGGACATAAAATGTCAACGAGTATCATTTTGCGTGCCATAGACTGACAGTGGCATTTCTGACGTGGTCATCTCTGTTGAAAGTACGTATACAAATGAAAAACTTACGGTGAAACTCATTGTTGCCGTGTCATGGCTTGTACATGCAACTTCTGGGCTCACTTGGTAAGAGATTAACGTTGTGTCTTGATACAGGTTTGCTGCAATAATCATAACAATTATCATAGTAACAACCATTACAACACGCCAGATAATAATGTACATATTCTATACGTAATACCTTTATAAATAATAACCATTTGGACACTCAGATCGCAGAAAAAGCCACGTTATCTTTATTTCTTCTATTTCCCCGTACACGGATTACGTCCCTTGGACATCAAATGTCAACAAGTATCATTCTGCGTGCCATAGAGTGCCAGTGGCATTTGTGACCTGTGCATCTCTGTTTAAAGTACGTGTACATATGAAAAACTTACGATGGAACTCATTGTTGGCATGTCATGGCTTGTATATGCAACTTCTGGGCTCACTTGATAAGATTAACGTTGTGTCTTGATACATTTTAGCTGCAATAATCATAACACTAATCATAGTAACAACCATTACAACACGACAGATAATATTGTACATATTCTATACGTAATACCTTTATAAATAATAACCATTTGGACACTCAGATCGCAGAAGGAGCAACGTTATCTCTATTTTTTCTATTTACCCGTAAACGAATTACGTCCCTTGGACATAAAATGTCAACGAGTATCATTTTGCGTGCCATAGACTGCCAGTGGCATTTCTGACGTGGTCATCTCTGTTGAAAGTACGTATACAAATGAAAAACTTACGGTGAAACTCATTGTTGCCGTGTCATGGCTTGTACATGCAACTTTTGGGCTCACTTGGTAAGAGATTAACGTTGTGCCTTGATACAGGTTTGCTGCAATAATCATAACAATTATCATAGTGACAACCATTACAACACGCCAGATAATAATGTACATATTCTCTACGTAATACCTTTATAAATAATAACCATTTGGACACTCAGATCGCAGAAAAAGCCACGTTATCTTCATTTCTTCTATTTCCCCGTACACGGATTACGTCCCTTGGACATCAAATGTCAACAAGTATCATTCTGCGTGTCATAGAGTGCCAGTGGCATTTCTGACCTGTGCATCTCTGTTTAAAGTACATGTACATATAAAAAACTTACGATGGAACTCATTGTTGGCATGTCATGGCTTGTATATGCAACTTCTGGGCTCACTTGATAAGATTAACGTTGTGTCTTGATACATGTTAGCTGCAATAATCATACCACTAATCATAGTAACAACCATTACAACACGACAGATAATATTGTACATATTCTATACGTAATACCTTTATAAATAATAACCATTTGGACACTCAGATAGGAGAAAGAGCAACGTTATCTCTATTTTTTCTATTTACCCGTAAACGAATTACGTCCCTTGGACATAAAATGTCAACGAGTATCATTTTGCGTGCCATAGACTGCCAGTGGCATTTCTGTCGTGGTCATCTCTGTTGAAAGTACGTATACAAATGAAAAACTTACGGTGAAACTCATTGTTGCCGTGTCATGGCTTGTACATGCAACTTCTGGGCTCACTTGGTAAGAGATTAACGTTGTGTCTTGATACAGGTTTGCTGCAATAATCATAACAATTATCATAGTAACAACTATTAAAACACGCCAGATAATAATGTACATATTCTATACGTAATACCTTTATAAATATTAACCATTTGGACACTCAGATCGCAGAAAAAGCCACGTTATCTTTATTTCTTCTATTTCCCCGTACACGGATTACGTCCCTTGGACATCAAATGTCAACAAGTATCATTCTGCGTGCCATAGAGTGCCAGTGGCATTTCTGACCTGTGCATCTCTGTTTAAAGTACGTGTACATATGAAAAACTTACGATGGAACTCATTGTTGGCATGTCATGGCTTGTATATGCAACTTCTGGGCTCACTTGATAAGATTAACGTTGTGTCTTGATACATGTTAGCTGCAATAATCATAACACTAATCATAGTAACAACCATTACAACACGACAGATAACATTGTACATATTCTATACGTAATACCTTCATAAATAATAACCATTTGGACACTCAGATCGCAGAAAGAGCAACGTTATCTCTATTTTTTCTATTTACCCGTAAGCGAATTACGTCCCTTGGACATAACATGTCAACGAGTATCATTTTGCGTGCCATAGACTGCCAGTGGCATTTCTGACGTGGTCATCTCTGTTGCTATAAAAGCATTACCTGCCTCATCTAAAACACAACAGACCCAAACATTGAGTAATTGAAGACACAATTTTTACAATGGTATAGATTTTCTATCGAGGCGGGCGCCATTTTAAACCATCGCTGCATATCGATAAATTCACAAATGTGTTAAGTACAAACAATTAACGGTACGTCATGTGGTCACGCTTCGACTTTTAAAATATACACTGCTCAAAAAAAGTATGTCGGACAACAAGCGAAAACATACGGGTACTAGTATTAGCTCCTTAGACACAAGCCATGATACCAGCAGTGTGTTTCACGACGCGGACAATGTTGAAAATATTAACGTCGTAAAATCTGCAAATGCAAAATCAAATGAGAAGAAACTTTCAAAAACACAAAAAAAAGAAAAAGGTTAAAACAGAGAGCAAAGAAAAAGAAATGAACTTAAGCATGACTGATGAAACAAACGAGAGTATTGTTCAAAACTTAAAAGAAATCAACATCAAATTAAGCAATGTTCTCACGAAAGACGACACTTCCTTAATTAAAAGTATAATAAAAGATACAATTCAGGAACTACAAGAGAGCTTGCTAGCAACAGTAGTCAAGCGAATTGATATATTGGAAGGTGAACTTCATAGTAAGGTGCTGGAAAATGAAAAACTGAAAAGTGATGTAGAAAAACTAAGACAGGACTTAAATGAAAAGGAGCACACATCTATGAACGTAAAGACAGATTTAGAAGATGAACGACATCGAGTAGAAGAAATTATAAATGAACATGAACAATACAGCAGAAAGAACAACATTAGAATAACAATGCTACCTGATGATGAACCAAACGAACCATCCATGCAGACTACAAGAAAAGTTCTGACCCTTCTCAACAGAAATATGAACATGAGCCTAACGCCAAATGAAATCGATATTTCCAACAGACTTGGACGTTTTGTAGCTGGACGAAATCGTAAAGTGATCGTAAAGTTTGTTCATAGACAAGTAAAGCAAAACGTTTTGGCCAACAGAAAATCACTGAAAGGAAGCGGTATATACATTTTTGAGGACCTCACAAAATTAAACAATGAGGTTCTTGCTTCAATCAGGAAAAAATTACCTGACGAAGTTGACCAATCATGGTATACAAATGGAAAGATTTTTGTCAAATGGAAGTCAACATCAGCAGTAGAAAGGGTGGAATACAAGAACTTCGCAACTTGGCTGGAATTACCATGGCCATAGATATCGGGCATTCGCGGTAAAATATACATAAATAATGTGATAAGCAATACTATAATATTAAAACATACATAAATAATGTGACAATATGTGACAAAACAAACAATACTATATTTATTATCTTAACCTAGAACAAATCATTTAATATAAAACATAATCGAAATCGCTAACAATTTTGAACAGTGTAACTCTCTCTACAACAACAACAACAGTCTTGGTTGTGTGATTGAACGATTATTGCATGATTATTGCACGAAACGACTCGTGCAAATCGATACACAAAGGAAGAGGACAATGATGTTTCGAGCCTGAACCAGATAATAACCAGTCGTCTGCAAAGGATAGATCTGTTTTGCTAACAATGAACTCACATGCTTGTTCTTATTTTAGCTTCTATTCAGTGTGTCAAGGGTTTAATTTTTAATGTACTTTAATATCAGGTAGAAATTCGCTCTACCTACATTTTTAATATTGAATAATTGTATATTAAATATGACCTCTTACAGTTTAGTCTTATTTGATTGCACGATCGTTTTTCATGATGCAAGAATCTTTTGTTATATAGGTATTGAATTTGATTACGTGTAATAGTGTATAATATGTTATAGTATTCTTTAATTTTGGTGTCACACATAAACTTGTATTGCTATTTTCATTTAGAGGTACGTTTTATATAGTCTAATATGTATTATATGTTGTAATAGGCATGAAATGAGTGCACATAAACGGCCATCTTTACTCTATATTGAGATAACCGTACTTGTCAAAATAAATGTATGTTTGGTATTAATGATCATGGCATTGTATAACACAATACTAGTAAATGGCAAGTGTATAACTTTCATTCCAATATAGTATGTCATGGTATTCTTGGAGTTTGGTGTCGCACATAAACTCTCACTGCTGCTTTCATTTTGAGGTACGGTTTATATAGTCTAATATATATTAAATGTTTTAATATGCATTAATTGAATGTACGTAAACGGTCATCTTTATTCCAGATTGAGATAACCGTACCTGTCGAAATAGGTGTATGTTTGGTATTGATAATCATGGCATTGTTAACACAATAATAGTAATGGAAAGGGTATAACGTTCATTCATATACGATTGTAGTCTTGATTAATGATGTATATGCATTTGTATATATGATGTGTATACGTGTGTGTTTAGGTATGTATATACAGCTGAATCCATAAAAGTTCATAATTATTGGAGTTGGAAAAATAATAATGCCGTTTTTTACAATTAAATAAACGTTAAAAAATATATTTTGGGGATCTATCAACCCTCCCCGCCCCCCCACCCCACCCGCAATCTGAATTTTATATTTGACACTTATAGGTTTTTTTTTTGTTTTTTTTGTTTTTTTTGTTTTTTTTGTTTGTTTTTTTCGGTAAGATTGAAAATAATTACGAAGTAGAATATAGTCCATATGTGACTCTTTTTGGAAATGTAAAGACGTGAAAGAAAGCAACCCTTAATCTTAACCTTACTTTCTTTCGCTTTCTGTCAGTAAGGAGAAGACTGTCTCTGGGTTTTGCGATTGAACACTTTATAAATTGTAAAACGGTATAACGAGATACTTCAATCCAATCTTACCTTTCGTGTAAGATCGGAATGCATATACTGAAGTATAAGATCGGAATGCATATACTGAAGTAGGGATAGGCCCATTATGTATTATTGTTGTTCACATTTATCTTCTATAACAATGACTAAACGGAAAATTGTATGTTGCTTTGGAAAGTATTGAAAACTATAATAATAAATTGACATATATAATCAACTATGAGCAGGCTCAGCACACGTTACCCTACTAATGAAAAGTACAGTGTACACGCTGTAGTACATTATTATAAAATTATATCTACATAATTGTAAATGAAAATATTTTATATATTTAAAAAATATATTTAAAATACATGCTTCTTATGTTCTCCATTTGGAAACATGTTGAAAATATATTTTAAGAAAAAGTAACGGTTATAGAGTCTTCAAACATATGTTCTTGAAAGGTCAAATATTGACCCAAAGTATTGACTCATCCAAAAACATTTTGCTTTTACGAATATAGTTAATCAGATAAATACACCCTGATACGAAGTCAATCCAGCGCAATACCTTGCTTTTTTCGAATGCATATTGTATATTTGAGGTTTATGAAGATCATTGATCATATTCTCAGGCTACTCAATAGATCACATATGATGACTTGATGTATATAAACTGAGTATCACCATATATGCTGCAACTGTAGGTGTCATGTTGAAATAGTTAGATGCAGAGTTTATTTGATGAACAATGAATGTGACAACCTCATTGTGTTTTTATAGTTGTTGTATTTTTGTTATTTGTTTCTGAAACACTTTGGCGATTTTTTTGATTGATTTTTTCTTTCTTTAAATGTGTTCTAAATTGTTTGTGTGTGGTGTGTTCTTTCTAAAAAAAAAAATGTGTTGTTTCCTTCAGGAAAAATATTATCACGGAATTTGTTTTGTTGATGTGTTTGTCCCATCTTGGTACTTTAGTATATATATTATTTGTACTTAAGATTGAATCCGAAATTATTGTTCCAACGTGTGTTATGTATTGATATGCAAATATAATATAATATCGAATATTTTGATGGCGCCCAAATCGTACCCCAACACGAGAATACGGAAATGTACACTGTCACCCTTGGTCTCTCCTTCTTACATCTTACTCTGGCTTCTCTCTATATACTCTCATTTTGCGCGATAGACTATTTAGGCGTTAACCTTTTACTGTACTGTTCAATGGTAATACACTGTATTCATACAACCCATATATATCATAGTATAAATTTTATGATAATAATAAATGGCGGTTAAAATATGTACCTTTAATGTTAAGGGACTTGGCGATTATCGCAAGCGACGACAAATTTTTGAATGGTTAAAGCTAAATAATTACTCAATATGTTTTTTACAAGAAATCCATTGTGAAGAAAACACATTTAGAACATGGAAATCAGAATGGGGACACGAAGCATTTTTTAGTGGAAATAGTAGAAACAGTATGGGCGTGGGCATCCTTGTTAACTCAAATTTTTCATACAAAATATTGGAACATAAAAACATTATAGATGGAAGGATGCAATCACTAAAGATTAGCATCGATGAACACGAATTTTTAATGTTGAATGTGTATGGTCCGAATAACACATCTGATAATATGAAGTTTCTGTCAAGTATTGAAGAGTTTATAACTTTAAATGATAGTGATACTTTAATTGTTGGTGGGGATTTTAATACTGTGATTGATGTAAATTTAGACAAGAAAAATGGTAATGTTAACAACAACAAACAATGTCGAGAAAAGATTAATACTATAATAGGAAACAACGATATAAACGATATTTGGAGAATTTTTAACCCCACTACTAGACATTATACGTGGCACTCAAACCATAAACCCCCAATATTTTGCAGATTAGATTATTTTTTAGTGTCTTCAAATATTGTAAATTCTATCTCGGCTTGTAAAATATCTACAGGGCTACGTTCAGATCATTCTCTTGTATATTTTAATTTAATTACGGACAAAACACCGCGCGGACCTGGATATTTTAAATTGAACAATAGTGTAATTTTAGAAAAAGAAATACCAAATTAAAATTAAACAAACTATACAAGAAATAGCCGATATAAATAAAGATTCAAACCCCAATACTCTTTGGGAAATAGTTAAAGGCGCAATTCGCAATGAGACAATTTTATATACATCGCTCAAGAAAAAGAAAGTATTGAAAGAAGAAGTTAAACTAAAAGATGAAATTGACAAACTAGAATTAGATTTATCATCAAACCCTCATAACGAAATTGCGATTAATACTATTTTAGAAAAGAAAACTCTTTTAGCGAATATTATAGAAAAAAAGACCAATGGTATCATTATTAGAGCAAAAGCAGAATGGGTCGAAGGAGCAGAAAAAAACACAAAATATTTCGCAAATCTAGAAAGAAAAAGATCAGAACGAAAAACACTAAAAAGATTAATAAACAACAATATAGAAATTACGGACTCTAATAGTATCATGACAGAAACAAAACGATATTATGAACACTTATATAGTAAAGTTAATACGAAAATAACAAATACTGATTTTTTTCCCATCGATAATGAATCTTCATTAAATCAAGAACAACGCGAACTGTGTGAAGGAAATTTAAGAGTACTAGAATGTTATAATGCTTTAAAAGAAATGAAAAACAACAAAAGTCCGGGATCGGATGGAATAACAACAGAGTTTTATAAAATATTTTGGAATGACATTAAACACTATTATATTAATTCAATTAATTATTCATATGAAAATGGAAATTTAACAGTTATGCAAAAGCAAGGCGTTATCACGTTATTACCTAAAAAAGACAACAATTTAACTTCATTGACAAACTGGAGACCTATAAGTTTATTAAACGTGGACTATAAAATTGCTACTAAATGCATTGCAAACCGCATGAAAAAGGTTTTATTTACACTCATAGACAATAGCCAAACAGGATTTTTGAAAGGTAGATACATTGGAGAAAACATAAGAACTATATTTGAGGTAATTGATTATTTGAATGACGAAGACTCTCCAGGATTAATATTTTTTGCGGACTTTGAGAAAGCCTTTGATAGCGTCGACCATGAATTTATTATAAAATGTTTAAGCTATTTTAACTTTGGACCTTCTTTCATCAATTGGATAAAACTGTTTTATAATGATGCCCAAAGTTGTGTTGTAAATAATGGATACATGTCAGACTTTTTTAAAATAGATAGAGGAGTTAGGCAGGGATGCCCACTGTCGCCATATCTTTTTATAATAGCAATTGAACTACTATACAATGCCACACGGAAACATAAGGATATTATAGGAATCAAAATTAATAATAATGAAATAAAAAACACAGCATTCGCAGACGATGCTACGTTTATTCTAGATGGTTCAAAAAAAACTTTTGAAACATTAGTCAACCTAATCGATAATTTTAGCGAAGAATCTGGATTAAAATTAAACATAAAAAAATCAATAATACTACCTGTCGGTTCATTAAAAGATTCAAATGAAAAATACTGTGAAGAAAAACAATTTGTATGGACTAAAGACAAAGCAACAACACTGGGAATCGTTTTTGCAAATGAAAAGGGAAAATGTGAAGAATATAACATTTATCCAAAAATAGATCAATTTATAACATGCTTAGATCAATGGAAAAAACACAATGTATCTATTCTAGGAAAAATAACGGTAATAAAAACTTTTGCTCTACCAAAACTGATATACCCTCTAACCGTTTTGGAGACTCCATCAACAGAATCCTTGAATCGAATAAAAAATAAAATGTATGAATATTTGTGGGAGGGTAAACCAGACAAAATCAATAGGAAAACAATTATACAAGACTATAAAAATGGTGGTCTAAAAATGATAGATTTGGAATCATTTATTAATTCCACTAAAGCAGGATGGGTCAAAAGACTTACTAATCCGGATAATCACGATGATTGGAAGGATATTTACATGAAAGAACTTAATCAGTATGGTGGGGGTATTTTATTTGAAAGCAATGTGGACATTAAAGATGCAAACAAAATAATCACACGATCCGCTTTTCTGTCAGAAATAATAAAATCCTGGTCTTTAGTAAACTTCAAGAAGAAAGCTAACAACATTTCAAAAAAGATAATATGGAATAACTCGGACATAAAACATCAAGGACATACTATATACTTCAAAACGTGGGATAATTTGGGTATTAAATATATTGAACAACTGTATAACCATAGAATTAGAGAATTTTACACATTTGCACATTTAAAAACAATATATAACATACATAATTCTGAATTCTTGAACTACTATACAATTGTTCAAAGCATACCAAACAAATGGAAACATGAACTAAAAACAGAAGATAGAACGACACACTATAGCGAAAAAAGTTTACTGAAACAAATAGGAAAACAAAACAGTGCCAACAAATTATTATATAACATTCAAGTGGAACGCATGCAAACAGAATTACAAATTAAACCTCACCAAAAATGGGAAGAAACTATAACAAACATAAACTTGAAACTCATTCATACCACACCTTTCAAAAGCACAATAGATACAAAACTTAGATCTTTTCAATATAAATATATAATGAGAATTATACCCACAAATAAATTTCTATATAAATGCAAAATTAGTAACACAAGTCTCTGTGATTTTTGCAATATGCACGTTGAAACAATTGAACATTTGTTTTGGGAATGTCCATTTAGTAGAGCTTTTTGGACAGAAATACACAACTTTTTAAACAGCAAAAATATTCCTTTTGCATTGACTTTCCAAATGATTTCATTTGGTTTTATTCAAGATAAATCGTATTCAGATATTTTAAACTGCGTTTTAATAATTGCAAAGTATTTTATTTTCAAGAATAAGTATGCGAAAACGATTCCTAGTTTTACATCTTTCATCTCATACATACAAAAAATTGAACATATAGAGCGTATTATAGCCAGTTCGAAAGACAAATTGGAATATCATTCAAAAAAGTGGGAAGTTTTACGTTAAAACACAGAAAATTGAACAGTATTCGGTAACAAATTTTCTCTCTCTCTCGCTCTCTCTCTCTTTCTCTCTCTCTCTGTCTCGCTTTTTTCATTTTCTTTTTCTTTTCTCAATTTCTACTACCTCTAGTCTATGCCGTTGAATGTAACTTATTTCTTGGAATACATACATGTAAAACGACACTTTAATATAATTGTTCTGTGCTATTGAATGACTACATTCATGTATATGTAACTTTTGTACTGCCATACACCTTATATTGTTTTTGCATATATGTATTAAAAGAAAAAAAATATTGAAAAAAAAAAAAAAAAAAACAATTACAACACGCCAGATAATAATGTACATATTCTATACGTAATACCTTTATAAATAATAACCATTTGGACACTCAGATCGCAGAAAAAGCCACGTTATCTCTATTTCTTCTATTTCCCCGTATACGGATTACGTCCCTTGGACATCAAATGTCAACAAGTATCATTCTGCGTGCCATAGAGTGCCAGTGGCATTTCTGACCTGTGCATCTCTGTTGAAAGTACGTCTACATATGAAACATTTACGGTGGAACTCATTGTTGGCGTGTCATGGCTTGAACATGCAACTTCTTGGCTCATTTGATAAGAGATTAACGTTGTGTCTTGATACATGTTATCTGCAATAATCATAACAATAATCATAGTAACAACCATTACAACACGACAGATAATATTGTACATATTCTATACGTAATACCTTTATAAATAATAACCATTTTGACACTCAGATCACAGAAAAAGCAACGTTATCTTTATTTCTTCTATTTCCCCGTACACGGATTACGTCCCTTGGACATCAAATGTCAACAAGTATCATTCTGCGTGCCATAGAGTGCCAGTGGCATTTCTGACCTGTGCATCTCTGTTTAAAGTACGTGTACATATGAAAAACTTACGATGGAACTCATTGTTGGCATGTCATGGCTTGTATATGCAACTTCTGGGCTCACTTGATAAGAGATTAACGTTGTGTCTTGATACATGTTAGCTGCAATACTCATAACAATAATCATAGTAACAACCATTACAACACGACAGATAATATTGTACATATTCTATACGTAATACCTTTATAAATAATAACCATTTGGACACTCAGATCGCAGAAAGAGCAACGTTATCTCTATTTTTTCTATTTACCCGTAAACGAATTACGTCCCTTGGACATAACATGTCAACGAGTACCATTTTGCGTGCCATAGACTGCCAGTTGCATTTCTGACGTGGTCATCTCTGTTGAAAGTACGTATACAAATGAAAAACTTACTGTGAAACTCATTGTTGCCGTGTCATGGCTTGTACATGCAACTTCTGGGCTCACTTGGTAAGAGATTAACGTTGTGTCTTGATACAGGTTTGCTGCAATAATCATAACAATAATCATAGTAACAACCATTACAACACACCAAATAATATTGTACATATTCTATACGTAACACCTTTATAAACAATAACCGTTTTGACACTCAAATCGCAGAAAACGAAACGTTATCTCTATTTCTTCTATTTCCCCATACACGGATTACGTCCCTTGGACATAAAATGTCAACAAGTATCATTCTGTGTGCCATAGAGAGCCAGTGGCATTTCTCACGTGTGCATCTCTGTTGAAAGTACGTATACATATGAAACATTTACGGTGGAACTCATTGTTGGCGTGTCATGGCTTGTACATGCAACTTCTTGGCTCACTTGGTAAGAGATTAACGCTGTGTCTTGATACAGGTTTGCTGCAATAATCATAACAATTATCATAGTAACAACCATTACAACACGACAGATAATAATGTACATATTCTATATGTGATACCTTTATAAATAATAACCATTTGGACACTCAGATCGCAGAAAAAGCAACGTTATCTTTATTTCTTCTATTTCCCCGTACACGGATTACGTCCCTTGGACATCAAATGTCAACAAGTATCATTCTGCGTGCCATAGAGTGCCAGTGGCATTTCTGACCTGTGCATCTCTGTTTAAAGTACGTGTACATATGAAAAACTTACGATGGAACTCATTGTTGGCATGTCATGGCTTGTATATGCAACTTCTGGGCTCACTTGATAAGAGATAACGTTGTGTCTTGATACATGTAAGCTGCAATAACCATAACAATAATCATAGTAACAACCTATACAACACGACAGATAATATTGTACATATTCTATACGTAATACCTTTATAAATAATAACCATTTGGACACTCAGATCGCAGAAAAAGCCACGTTATCTTTATTTCTTCTATTTCCCCGTACACGGATTACGTCCCTTGGACATCAAATGTCAACAAGTATCATTCTGCGTGCCATAGAGTGCCAGTGGCATTTCTGACCTGTGCATCTCTGTTTAAAGTACGTGTACATATGAAAAACTTACGATGGAACTCATTGTTGGCATGTCATGGCTTGTATATGCAACTTCTGGGCTCACTTGATAAGATTAACGTTGTGTCTTGATACATGTTAGCTGCAATAATTATAACACTAATCATAGTAACAACCATTACAACACGACAGATAATATTGTACATATTCTATACGTAATACCTTTATAAATAATAACCATTTGGACACTCAGATCGCAGAAAGAGCAACGTTATCTCTATTTTTTCTATTTACCCGTAAACGAATTACGTCCCTTGGACATAAAATGTCAACGAGTATCATTTTGCGTGCCATAGACTGCCAGTGGCATTTCTGACGTGGTCATTTCTGTTGAAAGTACGTATACAAATGAAAAACTTACGGTGAAACTCATTGTTGCCGTGTCATGGCTTGTACATGCAACTTCTGGGCTCACTTGGTAAGAGATTAACGTTGTGTCTTGATACAGGTTTGCTGCAATAATCATAACAATTATCATAGTAACAACCATTACAACACACCAAATAATATTGTACATATTCTATACGTAACACCTTTATAAACAATAACCGTTTTGACACTCAGATCACAGAAAAAGCAACGTTATCTCTATTGCTTCTATTTCCCCGTACACGGATTACGTCCCTTGGATATAAAATGTCAACAAGTATCATTCTGTGTGCCATAGAGTGCCAGTGGCATTTCTCACGTGTGCATCTCTGTTGAAAGTACGTATACATATGAAACATTTACGGTGGAACTCATTGTTGGCGTGTCATGGCTTGTACATGCAACTTCTTGGCTCACTTGGTAAGAGATTAACGCTGTGTCTTGATACAGGTTTGCTGCAATAATCATAACAATTATCATAGTAACAACCATTACAACACGCCAGATAATAATGTACATATTCTATACGTAATACCTTTATAAATAATAACCATTTGGACACTCAGATCGCAGAAAAAGCCACGTTATCTTTATTTCTTCTATTTCTTACACGAATTACGTCCCTTGGACATCAAATGTCAACAAGTATCATTCTGCGTGCCATAGAGTGCCAGTTGCATTTCTGACCTGTGCATCTCTGTTTAAAGTACGTGTACATATGAAAAACTTACGATGGAACTCATTGTTGGCATGTCATGGCTTGTATATGCAACTTCTGGGCTCACTTGATAAGATTAACGTTGTGTCTTGATACATGTTAGCTGCAATAATCATAACACTAATCATAGTAACAACCATTACAACACGACAGATAATATTGTACATATTCTATACGTAATACCTTTATAAATAATAACCATTTGGACACTCAGATCGCAGAAAGAGCAACGTTATCTCTATTTTTTCTATTTAACCGTAAACGAATTACGTCCCTTTGACATAAAATGTCAACGAGTATCATTTTGCGTGCCATAGACTGCCAGTGGCATTTCTAACGTGGTCATCTCTGTTGAAAGTACGTATACAAATGAAAAACTTACGGTGAAACTCATTGTTGCCGTGTCATGGCTTGTACATGCAACTTCTGGGCTCACTTGGTAAGAGATTAACGTTGTGTCTTGATACAGGTTTGCTGCAATAATCATAACAATTATCATAGTAACAACCATTACAACACACCAAATAATATTGTACATATTCTATACGTAACACCTTTATAAACAATAACCGTTTTGACACTCAAATCGCAGAAAAAGAAACGTTATCTCTATTTCTTCTATTTCCCCGTACACGGATTACGTCCTTTGGACATAAAATGTCAACAAGTATCATTATGTGTGCCATAGAGTGCCACTGGCATTTCTCACGAGTGCATCTCTGTTGAAAGTACGTATACATATGAAAAATTTACGGTGGTCCTCATTGTTGGCGTGTCATGGCTTGTTCATGCAACTTCTGGGCTCACTTGGTAAGACATTAACGTTGTGTCTTGATACAGGTTTGCTGCAATAATCATAACAATTATCATAGTAACAACCATTACAACACGCCAGATAATAATGTACATATTCTATAGGTAATACCTTTATAAATAATAACCATTTGGACACTCAGATCGCAGAAAAAGCCACGTTATCTTTATTTCTTCTATTTCCCCGTACACGGATTACGTCCCTTGGACATCAAATGTCAACAAGTATCATTCTGCGTGCCATAGAGTGCCAGTGGCATTTCTGACCTGTGCATCTCTGTTTAAAGTACGTGTACATATGAAAAACTTACGATGGAACTCATTGTTGGCATGTCATGGCTTGTATATGCAACTTCTGGGCTCACTTGATAAGATTAACGTTGTGTCTTGATACATGTTAGCTGCAATAATCATAACACTAATCATAGTAACAACCATTACAACACGAAAGATAATATTGTACATATTCTATACGTAATACCTTTATAAATAATAACCATTTGGACACTCAGATCGCAGAAAGAGCAACGTTATCTCTATTTTTCTATTTACCCTTAAACGAATTACGTCCCTTGGACATAAAATGTCAACGAGTATCATTTTGCGTGCCATAGACTGCCAGTGGCATTTCTGACGTGGTCATCTCTGTTGAAAGTACGTATACAAATGAAAAACTTACGATGAAACTCATTGTTGCCGTGTCATGGCTTGTACATGCAACTTCTGGGCTCACTTGGCAAGAGATTAACGTTGTGTCTTGATACAGGTTTGCTGCAATAATCATAACAATTATCATAGTAACAACCATTACAATACACCAGATAATATTGTATATATTCTATACGTAACACCTTTATAAACAATAACCGTTTTGACACTCAAATCGCAGAAAAAGAAACGTTATCTCTATTTCTTCTATTTCCCCGTACACGGATTACGTCCTTTGGACATACAATGTCAACAAGTATCATTCTGTGTGCCATAGAGTGCCATTGGCATTTCTCACGTGTGCATCTCTGTTGAAAGTACGTATACATATGAAAAATTTACGGTGGAACTCATTGTTGGCGTGTCATGGCTTGTACATGCAACTTCTGGGCTCAATTGGTAAGACATTAACGTTGTGTCTTGATACAGGTTTGCTGCAATAATCATAACAATTATCATAGTAACAACCATTACAACACACCAGATAATAATGTACATATTCTATAGGAATACCTTTATAAATAATAACCATTTGGACACTCAGATCGCAGAAAAAGCCACGTTATCTTTATTTCTTCTATTTCCCCGTACACGGATTACGTCCCTTGGACATCAAATGTCAACAAGTATCATTCTGCATGCCATAGAGTGCCAGTGGCATTTCTGACCTGTGCATCTCTGTCTGTCTGTCTGTCTGTCTCTCTGTCTGTCTGTCTGTCTGTCTGTCTGTCTGTCTGTCTGTCTGTCTGGCTGGCTGGCTGGCTGTCTGGCTGGCCTCTCTGGGTCTCTGTCTGGCTCTCTGCATGGCCTGTCTGGGTCTCTGTCTGAATCTCTCTGTCTAGCCTGTCTGGCTCTCTGTCTGGCACCCTGTCTGTCTGTCTGTCTGTCTGTCTGACCTGTCTGGGTCTCTGTCTGGCCTGTCTGGGTCTCTGTCTGGGTCTCTGTCTGGCCCTCTGTCTGTCTGGCTGTCTGGCCTGTCTGGCTGTCTGTCTGGCTCTCTGTCTGGCTCTCTGCCTAGCCTGTCTGGCTCTCTGTCTGTCTGTCTGGCCTGTCTGGGTCTTTGTCTGGCCCTCTGTCTGGCCCTCTATCTGTCTGTCTGT
>JAWPHD010016560.1:42500-49174 GCA_037043455.1 Cyrtodaria siliqua
TACACATATATTTAGTTTTACGCATATATATTCGGTTCTTACGCATATATATTCAGTTTTACGCATATATATTCAGTTCCTACACATATATATTCAGTTCTTACACATAAATATTCAGTTCTTACACATATATATTCAGTTCTTACACATATATATTCCGTTCTTACACATATATATTCAGTTCTTACACATATATATTCCCTTCTTACACATATATTTCCGTCTTACAAATATATATTCCGTTCTTACACATATATATTCCGTTCTTACGCATATATATCAGTTCTTACCGCATATATATTCAGTTCTTAGACATATATATTCAGTTCTTGCGCATATATATTCAGTTCTTACGCATATATATTCCGTTCTTACACATATATATTAAGTTTTACGCATATATATTCAGTTCTTAAGCATATATATTGAGTTCTTACGCATATATATATCAGTTCTTACGCATATATTTTCAGGTCTTAGCCATATATATTCAGTTCTTACGCATATATATTCAGTTCTTACGTATATATATTCAGTTATTACACATATATATTAAGTTTAACGCATATTTATTCAGTTCTTACGCATATATATGTCAGTTCTTACGCATATATATTCAGTTCTTACGCATATATATTCAGTTCTTACACATATATGTTCAGTTCTTAGACATATATATTCAGTTCTTACACATATATATTCCGTTCTTACACATATATATTCCGTTCTTACGCATATATATTCAGTTCTTACGCATATATATTCAGTTCTTAGACATATATATTAAGTTCTTGCGCATATATATTCAGTTCTTACGCATATTTATTCAGTTCTTACACATATATATTAAGTTTTACTCATATATATTCAGTTCTTAAGCATATATATTGAGTTCTACGCATATATATTCAGTTCTTACGCATATATTTTCAGTTCTTAGTCATATATATTCAGTTCTTACGCATATATATTCAGTTCTTACGCATATATATTCAGTTATTTCACATATCTATTTAGTTTTACGCATATTTATTCAGTTCTTACGCATATATATTCAGTTCTTACGCATATAATGTTCAGTTCTTACGCATATATATTCAGTTCTTACGCATATATATTCAGTTCTTACGGATATATATTCAGTTCTTAGACATATATATTCAGTTCTTACGCATATATATATTCAGTTCTTACGCATATATATTCAGTTCTTACACATATATGTTCAGTTCTTACACATATATATTCAGTTCTTACACATATATATTCCGTTCTTAAACATATATATTCAGTTCTTACACATATATATTCCGTTCTTACACATATATTTTCCGTTCTTACAATATATATTCCGTTCTTACACATATATTCCGTTCTTACGCCTATGTATTCCGTTCTTACACATATGATATTCCGTTCTTATAAATATATATTCCGTTCTTACGCATATATATTCAGTTCTTACTGATATGTATTCAGTTCTTAGACATATATATTCAGTTCTTACGCATATATATTCAGTTCTTACGCATATATATTCAGTTCTTACACATATATATTCAGTTTACGCATATAATCAGTTCTTAAGCATACATATTGAGTTCTTATGCATATATAATCAGTTCTTAGACATATATATTCAGTTCTTACGAATATAGTATTCAGTTCTTACGCATATATATTCAGTTCTCTATACATATATATTCAGTTTGACGCATATATATTCAGTTCTTACGCATAAATATTCAGTTCTTACGCATATATATTCAGTTCTTACACATATATATTCAGTTTTACGCATATATATTCAGTTCTTAAGCATATATATTGAGTTCTTACGCATATATATTCAGTTCTGACGCATATATATTCAGTTCTTACACATATATATTCAGTTCTTACACATATATATTCAGTTCTTACACATATATATTCAGTTTCTACACATATATATTCCGTTCTTAAAACATATATATTCCGTTCTTACACATATATTTTCCGTTCTTACAAATATATATTCCGTTCTTATAAATATATATTCCGTTCTTACGCATATATATTCCGTTCTTACACATATATATTCAGATCTTACACATATATATTCCGTTCTTACACATTTATTTTCAATTCTTACAAATATATATTCCGTTCTTACACATATATATTCCGTTCTTACGCATATATATTCCGTTTCTTACACATATATTTTCCGTTCTTACAAATATATATTTCGTTCTTACATATATATATTCCGTCCTTACGCATATATATTCCGTTCTTACACATATATATTCCGTTCTCTACACATATATATTCCTTTCTTACGGATATATATTCAGTTCTTAGACTTATATAATCAGTTCTTACGCATATATATTCAGTTCTTACGCATATATATTCAGTTCTTACACATATGTATACAGTTTTACGCATATATATTCAGTTCTTAAGCATATATATTGAGTTCTTACGCATATATATTCAGTTCTTACGCATATATATTCAGTTCTTAGACATATATATTCAGTTCTTACGCATATATATTCAGTTCTTACGCATATATATTCAGTTCTTACACATATATATTCAGTTTTACGCATATATATTCAGTTCTTACGCATATATATTCAGTTCTTAGGCATATATATTCAGTTCTTACGCATATATATTCAGTTCTTACACATATTTATTCAGTCTTACGCATATATATTCAGTTCTTACACATATATATTCAGTTCTTACACATATATATTCAGTTTTTACACATATATATTCAGTTCTTACACATATATATTCAGTTCTTACACATATATATTCCGTTCTTACACAATATATTCTTCCGTTCTTATAATAAATATTCCGATCTTATACATATATATTCCGATCTTACGCATATATATTCCGTTCTTACATATATATATTCCGTTCTTACACAAATATATTCAGTTCTTACGCATATATATTCAGTTCTTACGCATATATATTCGTTCTTACACATATATATTCAGTTTTACGTATATATACATTCAGTTCTTACGCATATATATTCAGTTCTTACACATATATATTTAAGTTATACGCATATATATTCAGTTCTTAAGCATATATATTGAGTTCTTACGCATTTATATCAGTTCTTACGCATATATTTTCAGTTCTTAGTCATATATATTCAGTTCTTACGCATATATATTCAGTTCTTACGCATATATATTCAGTTATTACACATATATATTCAGTTTTACGCATATTTATTCAGTTCTTACGCATATATATTCAGTTCTTACGCATATATGTTCAGTTCTTACGCATATATATTCAGTTCTTACGGATATATATTCAGTTCTTAGACATATATATTCTGTTCTTACGCATATATATATTCAGTTCTTACGCATATATATTCAGTTCTTACGTATATATATTCAGTTATTACACATATATATTAAGTTTAACGCATATTTATTCAGTTCTTACGCATATATATTCAGTTCTTACGCATATATATTCAGTTCTTACGCATATATATTCAGTTCTTACACATATATGTTCAGTTCTCTAGACATATATATTCAGTTCTTACACATATATATTCCGTTCTTACACATATATATTCCGTTCTTACGCATATATATTCAGTTCTTACGCATATATATTCAGTTCTTAGACATATATATTCAGTTCTTGCGCATATATATTCAGTTCTTACGCATATATATTCAGTTCTTACACATATATATTAAGTTTACTCATATATATTCAGTTCTTAAGCATATATATTGAGTTCTTACGCATATATATTCAGTTCTTACGCATATATTTTCAGTTCTTAGTCATATATATTCAGTTCTTACGCATATATATTCAGTTCTTACGCATATATATTCAGTTATTTCACATATCTATTTAGTTTTACGCATAATTTATTCAGTTCTTACGCATATATATTCAGTCTTACGCATATATGTTCAGTTCTTCACGCATATATATTCAGTTCTTACGCATATATATTCAGTTCTTACCGGATATATATTCAGTTCTTAGACATATATATTCAGTTCTTACGCATATATATATTCAGTTCTTACGCATATATATTCAGTTCTTACACATATATGTTCAAGTTCTTACACATATATATTCAGTTCTTACACATATATATTCCGTTCTTTAAACATATATATTCAGTTCTTACACATATATATTCCGTTCTTACACATATATTTTCCGTTCTTACAAATATATATTCCGTTCTTACACATATATTCCGTTCTTACGCCTATGTATTCCGTTCTTACACATATATATTCCGTTCTTATAAATATATATTCCGTTCTTACGCATATATATTCAGTTCTTACTGATATGTATTCAGTTCTTAGACATATATATTCAGATTCTTACGCATATATATTCAGTTCTTTCGCATATATATTCAGTTCTTAACATATATATTCAGTTTTACGCATATAATCAGTTCTTAAGCATACATATTGAGTTCTTATGCATATATAATCAGTTCTGTAGACATATATATTCAGTTCTTACGAATATATATTCAGTTCTTACGCATATATATTCAGTTCTTATACATATATATTCAGTTTGACGCATATATATTCAGTTCTTACGCATAAATATTCAGTTCTTACGCATATATATTCAGTTCTTACACATATATATTCAGTTTTACGCATATATATTCAGTTCTTAAGCATATATATTGAGTTCTTACGCATATATATTCAGTTCTGACGCCATATATATTCAGTTCTTACACTTATATATTCAGTTCTTACACATATATATTCAGTTCTTACACATATATATTCAGTTCTTACACATATATATTCTCGTTCTTAAACATATATATTCCGTTCTTACACATATATTTTCCGTCTTACAAATATATATTCCGTTCTTATAAATATATATTCCGTTCTTACGACATATATATTCCGTTCTTACACATATATATTCAGATCTTACACATATATATTCCGTTCTTAACACATTTATTTTCCGTTCTTACAAATATAGATTCCGTTCTTACACATATATATTCCGTTCTTACGCATATATATTCCGTTCTTACACATATATTTTCCGTTCTTACAAATATATAGTTCGTTCTTACATATATATATATTCCGTCCTTACGCATATATATTCCGTTCTTACACATATATATTCCGTTCTTACACATATATTATTCCTTTCTTACGGATATATATTTCAGTTCTTAGACTTATATAATCAGTTCTTACGCATATATATTCAGTTCTTACGCATATATATTCAGTTCTTACACATATGTATACAGTTTACGCATATATATTCAGTTCTTCAGCATATATATTTCTTACGCATATATATTCAGTTCTTACGCATATATAGTCAGTTCTTACGCATATATATTCAGTTCTTAGACATATATATTCAGTTCTTACGCATATATATTCAGTTCTTACGCATATATATTCAGTTCTTACACATATATATTCAGTTTTACGCATATATATTCAGTTCTTACGCATATATATTCAGTCTTAGGCATATATATTCAGTTCTTACGCATATATATTCAGTTCTTACACATATTTATTCAGTCTTACGCGCATATATATTCAGTTCTTACACATATATATTCAGTTCTTACACATATATATTCAGTTTTCTATACACATATATATTCAGTTCTTACACATATATATTTCAGTTCTTACACATTATATATTCCGTTCTTACACATATATTTTCCGTTCTTATAATAAATATTCCGTTCTCTATACATATATATTCCGATCTTACGCATATATATTCCGTTCTTACATATATATATTCCGTTCTTACACAAATATATTCAGTTCTTACGCATATATATTCAGTTCTTACGCATATATATTCAGTTCTTACACATATATATTCAGTTTTACGTATATACATTCAGTTCTTACGCATATATATTCAGTTCTTACACATATATATTAAGTTTAACGCATATATATTTCAGTTCTTAAGCATATATATTGAGTTCTTACGCATTTATATTCAGTTCTTACGCATATATTTTCAGTTCTTAGTCATATATATTCAGTTCTTACGCATATATATTCAGTTCTTACGCATATATATTCAGTTATTACACATATATATTCAGTTTTACGCATATTTATTCAGTTCTTACGCATATATATTCAGTTCTTACGCATATATGTTCAGTTTTTACGCATATATATTCAGTTCTTACGGATATATATTCAGTCTTAGACATATATATTCTGTTCTTACGCATATATATATTCAGTTCTTACGCATATATATTCAGTTCTTACACATATATGTTCAGTTCTTACACATATATATTCCGTTCTTACACATATATATTCAGTTCTTACACATATATATCCGTTCTTACACATATATTTTCAGTTCTTACAAATATATATTCCGTTCTTACACATATATTCCGTTCTTACGCCTATGTATTCCGTTCTTACACATATATATTCCGTTCTTATAAATATATATTCCGTTCTTACGCATATATATTCAGTTCTTACTGATATATATTCAGTTCTTAAACATATATATTCAGTTCTTACGCATATATATTCAGTTCTTACGCATATATATTCAGTTCTTACACATATATATTCAGTTTTACGCATATA
>JAWPHD010016561.1:0-49170 GCA_037043455.1 Cyrtodaria siliqua
TTTTTAACGAATCAGGATTGCCATGTGTCCCTTTCAAAAACAATGCTAATGAGTCGGACATAATACTACCACATGTTATATACATATTTAATTTTTTTAATTGGCAGCTGGAGACGGATCCAGACTTGCTAATTGGCAAGGCCCATCAGGCCATAGACAAATACCAACATCAGATTGTTATTTGGCAATGTCCTGACCACAAGGAAACATGAGGTGGTCATTGTCTCTGCTGGTGGAGAACTACAGTGGATAAACTCGACCAGGTCGATATTGACAATGGTGTGGAAATAGAAACAAAAATCGTGAGCAACCTGGTAGTGAGACATAAACAGTTCTGCTCAGATTGATGATGTTGACTTCCTAATGAGGAATAGCAGTGAGTTGTCTCCCCTGATATTAAACTCTCCCCAAACAACCAGGTCCAACTATTTGGTTCACCTCTGTTTTTATTGTTGTTTCGCTATATATTAGTATACAGTTCAATACCCCATTATAAACCGTTGCACTTTTTTTTTTCTATTAAAAATTAAATGTGTTTAAAAGTTGTAAATAAGTATGAAGAAAAATACTTTTTCAAGTCGTTGCCTAAAGTCATATTTGTTTAAAATGATATTTATGGAAGAAATATTATTGAAAATACACCATCTTATTGCAATATATAGAGAATATTTGTTTCTTTTGAGTGAATATAGGGTTTATTATTCACAATAAACCAACAAATATCCTATTTATTATATACTCACATCCTGGAAATTTATGCAGAAAAACTACAATGCGCCAAAACAATGACGTCGATAACGTCAACAACGTAAACGTCATTTTTAGTAAAAACATGTTATATTATCACATGTGAAATATAAACAATGAAATATAAGGTTTTATTTTAATCATAAAATTCACAATCACTGGAAAGTATATAATACAATGATAAACACAAAGGAAATCAAGTATCAGGACCGCGTTAAGAACAGCAAAGCGTGCTGATACGGCTAGAAGGGAGGTATTTACAGGTCACTGCTATCTCTCATTATTTATTACTAGTATATCTGCCATACAAGGATATCCCATTGATGAAGTTAGAGATTAGGTAGTTCATTATTTATTACTAGTATATCTGCCATACAAGGATATCCCATTGATGAAGTTAGAGATTAGGTAGTTCATTATTTATTACTAGTATATCTGCCATACAAGGATATACAATACTTGTTGAGCTTGCTTATAGTGTTTCATTTACCCATACTTTGTGTTAGTGCACCCTGGGATGAAAATTGAAAGGGATCAGTCTCGATCAGAAGTGTGCCAAACACTTGTTCACGAGACGACTGCTTCACTGCGCAAGTGTGCAGTTGGACGACTGCTTCACTGCGCAATTGTGCAGTTGGGGAAAAGAATGCTCCTGCATAAAGTTTTTAAGTGGGTTGTGAATTTGGATTCAACAAAAAAAACGTTTTTTTTAACATGGCCATATTTTTAGAAGAAAAAATATCTCCTGTATAATCATGTTCATTTTTGTACAAGGGTAAACTTTTTTTTGCCCTTTTATAGTCATTCTTGTCGATGATTGCAAGTAAAGATAGACATATTTAAATAGTGTTTGCTGTAGCTTTTAAGTCGGTTACAACTTTGGTTTCAACAAAAAAAAAAAATTAATTGACCATTTAAAAAAACAAGAGGGCCATAATGGCCCTATATGGCTCACCTGAGTAAATTTGAACCAATAAAACACTCAACACAGTTGTTATTAGATTTTCTTTAGGATCCAGACAAATAGGATGGGGCAAATTCTGACCACTTGGTTCACCATTTCAACAAACTTGATCCAATACATATATATAATTTTACCCCAGGTTCAACATTTGTACAATTTTTGTCTAGGATCAGTAGACGATGGTACATGCAAACTATCTGATTCAAAACTTGTGGTTTCAGACAAGAAGATTTTTAAAGTTTTCTGGTATAGTTATATAGGGAAACTGGACAGATGAACCCGGTTTGAACAATCTTAATTAATTACTGCTAATAATTAATCAATTGTTTTGAAATCCATGAAGCAGTTTCAGAAGAGAATATTTTTAAAGTATTCCATATAGAAATGTAGCAAAAATAAGCCCCACCCTCTGACGGCCTTGTTTTTCGATGAATCAACCCGGCTTGAACAATCTTTGTAGAGGGTCACCCAAACAACATTTCTGTGAAATCGAGCCAATAGTTTTAGAGAAGAAGATTTTTGAAGTTTTCCAGCTTTTTTCTTTCGGTTGCCATGGCAACCAGAGTTCTGCATGGATTTCCATAATTTGAACAATCTTGAGAGAAGACCACCCAAGGATCATGGTGAAGTTTCGTCAAAATTGGCCAAGCGGTTTCAGAGGCGAAGTCGTTTGAAAAAAATTATGGATGGACACACGGACGGACGAAGGGCGATCACAATAGCTCACCCTTAGAGCACAGCTAAAAAAAGATAAATAAATCTCCTGGACAATCATGTTCATTTTTTTATAGGGGTACGCTTACGCTCGTTTGTGAAAAGAACCACACGTCTACCATCTCGTGAAGGATTTCCCTATAATCGATCCCAGCAGTTAAATAATCTCTATACAATATTTTATGATTTTACTTATAAAAATTGAATTGAAATTTGAAAAAGTGTAAGGCCATGTAAAGAAAAGCTATGTGTGTTCCAATTAGTCACATGAAAACAAGTGCGCCAATCACATAGATGAACTGTTTCACACTGAATGAACTATTGCACCATCACATGACATGACTTTTTGCTGTGTGTCTCTCGTGATGTCGCAGTCTTAAAAACGGCGCGTCAAATGATATCACTCTTTGCTGTCACTCTCGAGACATTTCTCTTTGCTGTCTTGAGAAAAGCGCCTCAATGACACAGATAACTATTGCCCGCTAAATGTATTATTGCACGGTTACGGAATGAACTATTGCGAGGTTGGCATATTTCCAATCAGAATGGTCAAAACACATGACAGCTTCTAGGCCAGTGAAAAATGCTTAAATTTTATGGTACGAGGGGCATTCAAAAAGTTTTGAGACTGGCTTCGTAAAATAAAACAACATTTTTATGGACAAATAGTCTATTTTAATCCTTCAAAGTATTTGCCTTTAACAAGAATACACCTTTTTTAAAGGAGATATCCATGACCCGAAAGCCGCAGAGTAGTCTCCCCTTGGTATACCCTTCAGACACTGATGTACCGCACAGCCAATGGCGCTTCTCGAGTTATAAACGACGTCCAGCGAGCATCTTTTTCAGCTTTAGAAACAGAAAAAAGTCACATGGACTAAGATCCGGCGAGTATGGTGGGTGTTAAAAGTCAATATCATTAGGTCTGGCTTGTCCCTTAAACACCAAGCAATTGACGATAGTGAAACTTTCCATCAAACTTCTTTTTTGTTTAAAAAGTTAAAGTAAGGAAAATACCATCATAAGAATGAGAAATACATTTGTGATGGGCTTTAACATAAATGAAATGTATACATAAAACTCCTTCAAGTATGTGTGTTTGGAGGCAATATTTTGTGGAATTTCCACATTACCACCAGAAATTTAGATACATTTCACAGTTTCATATCTATTTGTTGTTAGGTTTACAATTGAATATGGTGCCTAACAGAAATGAACATACCAGGCTCATCCTCCATTTACATCAAGATAAAATATGGAGAAGGGCCTAGAACCTTCTAATATGCAGAACTGCAGAGTTGCGGCAAATTCTATAGTAGACACTCCATTTACGATGGAGCCACGTTTCTGCGTTTGCATACGCGGTGTCATGATGAAGACCTTGAATGAGCATGATGATTTTTTTTTAAATATTTATTTTTTATGCATGAAAATATGCAAACTAGCCAACCTGAATTATCTTTATAATAAGCTCAAAATAATGACAACAATTAAAATGTTGTCTTATTAGATGGAATGAAAAAATATGACAGGAAGCAGCCTGACAGCCAGCCATATCCCCCGCTGCTATGTATGGCGTTGACTGATATTTCAGACATGGGTATTTGTGAGGTGTGTGCATGTAAGATTGATGTACACTATCAAATTTATTTTTTCGGTCGCCAATGGCACAAATTTATTCTCCCCGTAATTTGGCATGTTGTGGGTCCGGGACCATCCCACCGCATGCCTTACAAAAAAACAAATCTATAATATTATACTATACATAAAACAGTCTATTAAATCATTTTAGAATTATTTTGTTTTTAGAATTTTGCAATTCTTGGTTTCAAGAATCTCATTACTCAATGAGTGATACAAACAGTCTTAATCTGCTTCTCACAGCAATTGAACTGCTCATTCAGTTCTGAGAACACACAAGTTGCATCATAATAGCATGACGTGATGTCATAATAGCATGACGTTATGTCCTAATATCAGGGTATGATGTCATAATACCAGAAAGTGATGTCATGATAGAAGTAACCAAATGAAATTATGAATGAAGCATTCTGATTGGTTCAGTGATAAAAATTGAACCAATGAAACCAGTTAATTTAAAGCTCATTACATTCTCAGAACACACTGAGGTTTTACTGGACATTGAGTAATGAGGTTCTTGAAACCCAGAAACACAACATTCTAATAATAAAATAATTCTAAAATGATTTACCGTAATAGACTGTTATAAGTGTTAAACACACTAGAGATCTATAATTTGTATTCAATAGGAGACCATCTGTATAAAAGTTTTGTTTTTTTAAAGATTTAGCTTGTTTGTGTTGTGTTTTATCTCTATTTTTACTGTTTTTAGGGGAAAAGATACAAAAAATAAATAATAATAATAATAAAAATAAGCAACGACACTGCGCACCGTCTATAGTAGACACTCCATTTACGATGGAGCCCACGTTTGCATACGCGGGGTCATGATAAAGACCTTGAATGAGCCTGATAAAAAGTGCCAAAATAAATGAATATGAATGAGGGGTGATAGGTTGGTGGGGACTTCCTGCCCCTCTGCATGTGACAGTGCGTTTGTGGAGATTGCAGTGGTTGTATTCTACCGAGGCAACCACAAAGTGCAGTAACTCCAAGAAAAATCATCAAACCGGAACGCGACGACAATATGCGCATCTCCACTTGATATTGATGCTTCCCAGCTAGTTTCGCGAAATTTTGACAAGAGGTTATAGAGAAGTAGCGCAGACAATAATTTTCTATAAAACATTTCAAAAGGCCATAACTGCATGAAAAAATTATCAAACTGGAAAGCGACGATAATATGCGCATCTCCACTTCATATTGATGCTTCCCAGCAATTTTCGTGAAAGTTACTGAGAAATAGCGCGGACAAAAGTGTGACGGACGTATGAACGGACAGACACTATTACCATATCCCTTCGCCTTTGGCCTTTGGCGAGGGATAAAAAAAAAATACACTTAAAGGGACACAAGGCAATCTTGAAGTTTGTATGAAGCATTCAAATTAGCAACCTCGATTTATTAATCAAGTATCATTTTAACTTTAAACCTGCTTGCATATAATTAAATACAATTTTCAGTTTTCTTCCTTATTCTACCAAATGTTTCAATATATTATTGGTGCAATATAATCAGTAGTTAGTAATATGTAACTAGAAATGTGTCCATAGGAAGCGGATGCCCCCACTTAGGTCACTATGCCATAGTATTAAATTGAATTGATTCGGATTTTACTGTGCACCAACACATGAAAGGTTATATGGCGCCTAACAGGAATGAACATGCCAGGCTCATCCTTCATTTACATCAAGATAAAATATGGAGAATGGGCCTTGAACCTTCTAACCTGCAGAACTGCAGAGTTGCAGCAAATTCTATAGTAAACACTCCATTTACGATAGAGCCACGTTTGCATATGCAGTGTCATGATGCCATAGCATTTTGTTAATGAACATAAACACTGATAAACATGTTCCACTTAGGTGCGCATCTTCACTTGCTGGTCGACATTCTTGTAAAGTTTGATGACCATGGGTTAAATAGTTATGGAGGATCACGCAACACCAAGTTTTTCAGCCCTGATTTTGACGAAGTCAAGGGCCATAACTTTGCAGTTTTTCGTCCAAAATAAAAACGAAAACCCAGGTGCGCATCTTCACTTGCAAGTTTTAAACAAATCAAGATTGCCATGTGTACCTTTAAAATTAACATTAACAGATAGTATTTTATTGTATGTAAAATTTCAGGAAATACATACCTTATATTTTCCTCACTAAGAAAATGAAAACATTCACAAGAAAAAAGAAGAAGCTAAACGCAAAACTAGATCATTTCCAAGTGGCAATATCTAATAAAATTAAGAAAACGTGAATTTTGAGGGATTTCCTTTTCAATCTTAACTAGACTTGGTTGTTTTTGTAACAAAAACATGTCTCCCCCACACTCCCAGTGTAATGCATATGAACCAATCTGGCTAAATGGTTGCGCTCTGCAGGCGTCTCGATACGGTGAACATTTGTGCCAAGTTATAATTTCAAAATCCCTCAAGCGGTTCAAGAGATATGGAGCGGACACGAAATATAGTACATATGACCTTCGACTTCTAAGTTTGACCTTGAACGGACATGGCTGGAAGTTGTGCTCTGCATGTCGCCTCGATATCATCATGGTGAACATTTTTGCTAAGTTATTTAAAAATCCCTCAAGCAGTTCAAGAGATATGGAGCGGACACTAAATATAGTTCATATGACCTTCGACCTCTAAGTGTGAACTTGACCTTGAACGGATGTGGCTGGAAGTTGTGCTCTGCACCTCGTCTCGATATGGTGAACATTTCTGCCAAGTTATTCCAAAATCCCTCAAGCGGTTCAAGAGATATGGAGAGGACATGACTTGTGACAGACAGACAGACAGACAGACATCCAAGCTAAAAACAAGACATAACTAGAAATTGTTATTGTCTATGGGACAAAAACGTATGGCTCCCCCACTCGCCCGAACAGACATAATTGACGACTCTAGGTCCAACCGTTCTCTATTGATCTGAGATCGTTTTGATATTCAATATCCCCGTGACTGTATCTACTATCTGTATCAGTAAAGCCACATAAAAAAATATGTGTGATTCAGGTAACCCGACCGACCCTATTTTAAGGGGCCGACCCTAAAACGGTTTATGCAAAAATTAAAAAAAAATAATAATAATTAAAAAAAAAAGCCTGCCTACCTACCCTATTTTTTTGCCAGTGTTACCTGAACCACACATATTATTTTGTTTGGCCTAATATCTACTGGTCATGACCAACCATCCTTCCAAGTTTGAGGACCCTAGGTCCAACCATTGTCTAGTTATTGATCAGACATTGTCTAGTTATTGATCGGGGATCATTTTGATAGTGAAGGTCACTGCGACCTTGACCTTTGACCTAGTGACCCCAAAAGCAATAGGGGTCATCCGCTGGTCATGACCAACCATCCTTCCAAGTTTGAGGACCCTAGGTCCAACCATTCTGTAGTTATTGACCGGACATCGTTTTGATAGTCAATGTCACCGCGTCCTTGACCTTTGACCTAGTGACCCCAAATTCAAAAGGGGTCATCTACTTGTCATGACCAACCATCCTTTCAAGTTTGAGGACCCTAGGTCCAACCATTCTCTAGTTATTGATCGGACATCGTTTGACACAGACAGACCTACAGACAGAAAGCACAAAATCAACATGGCTCCCCTACACTTTGTGTGTGGGAGCCATAATAATCTGTGAATAGTTTCATACTGTATAAATGAGACATTTTGATGAGGTTGAGACAAGATTGTATGGAACAGAGTAAAAGTAATATGCAAAAGCACATATAGACTTTATACTCCCGTTTAAATGCCCCTGCGGTTGTTGCATTTTACAAAAAGAGAGCACTTGTACGAGGCCATAATTATTTATTTTTTTACATATTCACCTCTTAGATGCTTCGTAGGCAAGTGTATTTCATCTAAACTAGACCGCATTATCAGTAAAAAACAAGGGGGGTGTTTATTAGGAGGGGAGAGTTTATAGGTGGGTATACGGTAGACAAAATTAAACATCCATAGTAATAGTGTTTGTTTTGTTTGTTTGTTTGTATGGTGTTTTACATCATTTTCAACACAAGTACGGTTATATACGACGGTCGATTTTTTGTGGTGGAGGCAGACCACTCACTTTTCCTGGGTAGAACCAGTACTGTACACCTCCCGCCATCTGGTAGATTTTTTGTGGTGGAGGCAGACCACCCACTTTTCCTGGGTAGACCCAGTACTGTACACCTCCTGCTCACCTGGACAGATGGCGGGAGGTGTACAGTACTGGTTCTACCCAGGAAAAGTGGGTGGTCTGCCTCCACCACAAAAAATCGACCGTTGTATATAACCTTACTTGTGTTGAAAATGACGTAAAACACCATACAAACAAACAAAACAAACATTATTACTACGGATGTTTAATGTAACTAAGATTATTAAGAATAAAGGTATAATCAAATCATTTATTTTAATACAACTGTTTTAATAACAAGAACGATAATAAAATAACCTACAGTAAAATGTTGATACGCTTTATTTTGATTCACAACTGCTCTTCCAATTTTTGGCCTCCCAATGTCTTTCTCAAGACAAGAGACATTATAAAAACTGAATCTTTCATGGGTATCTGTCAAAGATTGGGAATTCCAACAAGAGGTATAATTGTTTTTTATCGAAACCTAGGCTCTGCAGAGGTTCTGATAAAAACATTTATACCGAGGGGTTGATACCCATGACTGATTCTTTTTCTTGCATATCAATTACATTCTGCGCATTGCAAACTACTAACATTTTGCATGTTTATTTACACAATGACTGTCATTGTTGATTTCAGCGCGTGACTTTTATCTTCCCCCATATGTAAGATCAGACTCCATCACCCATCCCGTATCCGGAATGCAAGAAAAATTATTTTGTGACTAAAATGTAATCTGTTATTGTTACTGTCAGATCATATGTCATATGGTTTTTAAATTGATAATGTATCTCACTCGAACTTTTAAAAGAGGCTAAAAGTCATTTTCCAATGGACCTCGCAATAAGTGAAAGCACTTGACCAATCACAAAAAATTATTTGTATCATTTATATAATAGTGCAGGATAAACATTAAATACACACATTGGATGTTGTAAGCAATCTATTTTTACAACACTTAAAAAGCTGCATTTTAAAGAAAAACAAGAGGCCCAAGAGGGCCTGTGAACGCTCTACTGGCTAACCTGGCTCTTATAACATCAATGAAGCGAGTGACTGCCATTTACGTTTTTTTGAAAGTTGCGGCAAAAAACAGCTTTTTGACTAAATCAAGGGCCATAACTAAAGAATCTGGTAAAGATCAGATGAAAAATGAAGGCCCTACCGTATTAACGAGGCAAAATATAGCATTTTTTAACTAAATCAAGAGCCACAACTCCTCTGTTACTGGTCCAACTGGTCCAACATAGAGCTAAAAAAAAAAATCAAAAAAAATTCAAAAAACAACAAAAAATCTAAAAAAAAAAAATCAAAAAAAAATTCAAAAAAAAACAAACAAAATTTCAAAAAAAGAAAGCCATAAAATCGGGTAAAGTTTGGAAAAGATCAGATGCAAAATGAAGGCCCTATCGTATGACGTGGCAAATTATAGCATTTTTAACAAAATCAAGGGCCATAACTCCGCTGTTACTAGTTCGATATGGCTGGTTTTCGAACTAGACCCAGCTTTCATTGACATTAACAATTTGATAAAGTTTGGTAAAGATCGGATGAAAAATGAAGGCCCTATTGTCTTAACGAGGCAAAATATAGCATTTTGAACTAAATCAAGGGCATTAACTCTGCTGTTACTGGTCCGATATGAATGGTTTTCGAACTTGTTCGAGCTTTCAATGATATTAACAATCTGATACAGTTTGGTAAAGATCGGATGAACAATGAAGCCCCTATCGTCTTAACGAGGCAAAATATAGCATTTTGAACTAAATCAAGGGCCATAACTCCGCTGTTACTGGTACGATATGAATAGTTTTCGAACTTGTCCGAGCTTTCATTGATATTAACAATCTGATAAAGTTTGGTAAAGATCGTATGACCAATGAAGCCCCTATCGTCCCAACGAGGCAAAATATAGCATTTTTAACTTAATCAAGGGCCACAACTCCGCTGTTACTGGTCCGATATGGCTGGTTTTCGAACTTATTTGAGCTTTCAACTACATTAGCAATCTGATAAAGTTTGGTAAAGATCGGATGAACAATGAATTGGGGTTTTAAGGCGCACCAACACATGAAAAGGTTATATGGCGCCTAACAGGCAAGAACATGCCAGGCTCATCTTCCATGTACATCAAGATAAAATATGGAAAATGGGCCTAGAACCTTCTCACCCTGAACTGCAGAGTTGCTGCAAATTCTATCATAGAAACTCCATTTACGCTGGAGCCACGTTATTGTTTTTCTGCCACTGCTCTTTTGATGCGAGCGAGATAGCACCTGAAACAATGCAGGGATCATGATGAAGACCTTTAATGAACATGAACAAAAAATGATAAAATGAACATGAATTTGGGGGGATTCTACCCCTCTGCCTACCCCTCCAAAGGGATCTGCAGTGGCCCTATTCTTTGCCCCGTGACCAAACGGGGGCCCCCGGGAACCACACGGGGCGGATGAACAATGAAGCCACTATCTTAACGAGGCAAAATATAGCATTTTTAACTAAATCAAAGGCCATAACTCTGCTGTTACTGGTCCGATCTGGTTGGTTTTCGAACTTGTCCGAGCTTTCATTGATATTAACAACCTGTTAAAGCAGAAATTGGTCCTAAATCAACAAATCCGCTTTTGATATGTTTTTAAGTATTAAATATCTTATAAATACGATTATTACTATGCCATTGATGTATGTTCAGTAAAAATATGTTTTTGAAGATAAAAATCGAACAGGCGAACAGGCATTGCTAAAATATCGAAAAAAATCTAAGGGGAAAAACTCTTGCGCGAATTACCGGAAGTGACGTCATTGGGAACAAACTATTTTTTGTTTACATTGGGACTGAACGCAAAACAGTATACCTTGTGTGAAAATGCGAGAATTAAGCGATCATGATACCGAGTCAGAGGAAATGCCCGTGATAAGACGGTTACACAATGTGCAACCTTACGATTTTGAGCCAGAATACGTGTCTGAGGACGAAAATACATCGGATTCATCAACTGATGATGAAGTCGAACGCGGTGCAAATGGAGAGCTTGTAAAGAATATCGTGTCATGTCATTCGTTACGTTCAGCGGTTCATTACACTGTTCACTAATCTAACAAAATAGTCAAAAAACAACGTCAACATTGTTTTCATCGAAATCTGACAGTAAGTCACCCGCAACACTGCAATATCTTGGTAGCCTACATACACAATAACCGGGAAATGTAGTATATTCTGAATGAATGGACCTGGTCTAAATAAGAGCGTCAGATTTTTTTTGCCGATAAGCAGACATGGAACAAATATATTTATTAGATATTATCCATAATTGATAACAAAATTAATCAAAACAATAATAAATGAAACAGCATATAATTTCTATAGTATTATATATTTGCCATAAGTCGCCATTAACACCAAACACTCTAGGAGCGGTGTTTGTAATATGACACGCTCTCTAGTCTCCACTGCCCCCAAATATCAATACAGACTAATCAAATACTGCGGTGCACTATTGAAGTACAGCCTAATTAGGGTACATACGTCGGTATATCACAAAAGCACGCACCATTTAGGGAAACCTAGTTTTATGATATATTTCCTGTTTATTGCAATTACTTGAGCGGTGTAATACCGCCGAGGGCAGACGCGTATTGCACAAGACGGATATATCACATGATATGCGAGCTCTAATTGACGCGCACAAAGACAGAAAAATACTATGATTTAAATAATATAGCCAAATGTATTATGAGCACGATATAGACAGTTAGTAAGTATACTTACTCATGTATACACTTACTCCTGATATACAGATCGAAAACAGACCAAACATGTGAAATTACCATAATATAAAGTATATTATTCTATGATACTTGTTTTACTTATTGCACGAGCTAAGAGGCGTTATTGTTCTTGCTTTGCCATAAAACATTACTGAATTAATATAAAAGCTAGTAATATTATTAATTTTCTGCCTTGTAATAGATATCCATGAAACATTTTGTATTTTTTTTCAAATCCATAGACCTATATATGTTGATAATATATATTTATAACACTATTGCAGAAGGGGTTTATAATTTAAAATTATTAAAATTAAAATTTGGAAACAAAGACACAGTGTTTATTTCACCGGATTCATTTACATTTATATGCTGAACGTTCTTAGCAATATTTTAAAAAATGACGGCTACATATTATTAGCGCCGTCAACTCTTCATTGATTCACGTAAAGACGCATGCTTCTAATTCAACAGCTAAACATTCACGGTGTATATAAAGATCAAAGACTATACACCTTTCTTCAAATTATCATAAGTATACCCGATGAGGTACTAAGAAAATTGAACATAAATTTCAATCTTACTTCATGTATGAATTTCCTCCTCAACGCCGGTCGAAAAGGCGAATACAACTTGCTTGGAGACAGCGGGGTAATGCACTTCTCATTTTTATAGTCAAATATCGTTGGTACCGCTGTTGATTTTAATATGCATGGCCTTTTGTTCTCCAAATTCAAAGATAATGAAACCAAAGGATGGACTTCCCACGAAGTCAACTCAAAATGTTTGCTACAAACTCGCGCGTCTTTCGTAGGTTCCCACTTTCTCGACGAGTAGGGCGATTTTCTTCGGTAACGGTCTAACCACACTTCAGATCTTAATATATCATTATCTCGATTAATTTAGGGAAACGAAAGAAACTTAGGTTATTATCTTGTCCTTCTTTATGCAAACGATTCCACCCAGCAACAGCACACGGCATTTTTAACAAGTACCATAAAATGTAATCCTACATAGACAATACTATACAACTCAATGCGACATGGCTAATCGTTTGGTACCAATGACGTCACAGGATCACGTGACACTTTCCAGGGCGAAACTCGAAGAGATAAAATTGGCTACTGTGAGAAAACGGGACAACCAATAAGTGTAAGATTTGAACAGATTGTATATTATATATATATTTCCGAATATATACTCAAAAGACACGGCATATTTCACCTTTAAAGTTTGGTAAAGATCGGATGAAAAATGAAGGCCCTATCGTCTTAACGAGACAAAAGTTAACGACGGACAGACGGACGGACCGATGGACGACGCACAACTCGCCATCCCATAGCTGGCCCTTGGCCAGTAGAGCTAAAAATCAAAAAAAATCCAAATATATATAATTAAAACAAAATCCCAAAAAATAGGAAAAATCCAACGAAAAAAAACAAGAGGCCCAAGAGGGCCTGTGGACGCTCTACTGGCTAGCACGGCTCTTATAACATCAATGAAGCGATTGACTGCCATTTACGTTTTTTTGAAAGTTCCGGGCAAAAAAAATAAACAAAATAAACAAAATAAAGAAATCAAAAGAAAATAAAAATAAATAAAAAAAAAACAATTAAAAAAAAATAATAATAAAAAAATAACAAAAAAATCAAAAATCAAAAAAAAAATACTTGACCAAGCTTTCATAGACATTAACAATCTGATAAAGTTTGGTAAAGATCGGATGAAAAATGAAGGCCCTATCGTCTAAATGAGGCAAAATATAGCATTTTGAACTAAATCAAGGGCCATAACTCCGCTGTTAGTAGTCCGATATGAATGGTTTTCGCTCTTGTCCGAGCTTTCATTGATATTAACAATCTGATAAAGTTTGGTAAAGATCGGATGAACAATGAAGCCCCTATCGTCTTAACGAGGCAAAATATATTTTAACTAAATCAAGGGCCATAACTCCGCTGTTACTAGTCCGATATGGCTGGTTTTCGAACTTATTCGAGCTTTCAACGACATCAACAATCTGATAAAATTTGGTAAAGATCGGATGAACAATGAAGCCCCTATCGTCTTAACGAGGCAAAATATAGCACTTTTAACTAAATCAAGGGCCATAGCTCCGTTGTTACTAATCCCATATGGCTGTTTTCCTAACTTGTCGGAGCTTTCATTGATATTAACAATCTGATAAAGTTTGGTAAAGATCGGATGAACAATGAAGCCCCTATCATCTTAACGAGGCAAAATATAGCATTTTTAACTAAATCAAGGGCCATAACTCAGCTGTTACTAGTCCAATATGGCTGGTTTTCGAACTTGTCCGAGCCTTCATTGATATTAACAATCTGGTAAAGATAGGATGACAAATGAAGGCCCTATCGTCTTAACGAGGCAAAATATAGCATTTTGAACTAAATCAAGGGCCATAACTCCGCTGTTACTGGTCCGATATGAATGATTTTCAAACTTGTCTGAGCTTTTATTGATATTAACAATCTGGTAAAGTTTGGTAAAGATCGGATGAACAATGAAGCCCCTATCATCTTAAGGAGGCAAAATATAGCATTTTTACCTAAATCAAGGCCCATAACTCCGCTGTTACTGGTCCGATATGGCTGGTTTTCGAACTTGTTCGAGCTTTGAACAGCATTAGCAATCTGATAAAGTTTGGTAAAGATCGGATGAACAATGAAACTCCTATCATCTTGAGGCAAAATATAGCCTTTTTAACTAATTCAAAGGCCATAACTCCGCTGTTGCTAGTTCGATCTGGCTGGTTTTTGAACTTGTCCGAGCTTTCATTGATATTAACAATCTGGATCGGATGAAAAATGAAGGCCCTATTGTCTTAACGATGCAAAATATAGCATATTTAACTAAATTAAGGGCCATAACTCCGCTGTTGCTGGTCCAATCTGGCTGGTTTTCGAACTTGTCTGAGCTCCCATTGATATTAACAATCTAGTAAAGTTTGGTAAAGATAGGATGAAAAATGAAGGCCCTATTGTCTTAACAAGGCAAAATATAGCATTTTAAACTAAATCAAGGGCCATAACTCCGCTGTTACTGGTCTCATCTGGCTGGTTTTCGAACTTGTCCGAGCTTTCATTGATATTAACAATCTGTTAAAGTTTGGTAAAGATCGGATGAAAAACAAAGGCCCTATCGTCTTAACGAGGTAAAAGTTAACAGAAGACGGACAGACGACGGACGACAGACACCACACCATCCCATAAGCTCTGCTGGCCCTTGGCCAGTAGAGCTAATAAGTTCATCGCTTACTGCTTCAAGTAACAACAGTAAAATGCTCTTATTGCAAGTATACAGAGTCAAAACACAAAGTGTGCACATCTATTTTTGGAAATATTAAGAAAGTTGTAATGACAAATTTAGCAAAAAAGTTTCAAAATATTTAAAATGTATGTATTAATACAGTAGAGATCTTTATATGAAAAGTTCCTTCACTAACAAAAAATTAGTCAAAGAAGAGCAAAACAAAAATTGCAAAATGCGTAAGTTAAATATTTTGCATGCAGTTGAATGCGAAAACATTTATTTGTTAATTGCTGGTATTCTGGAATTTCTCGTGAATGGTCAAACTTTGAACTTTTTCTCAATCATAAAGTTAGGATGTCTGTACAAATGATGTAAACTATTACAGCAATGTTATATTAGGAAGGATGTTGATTATACAAATTTGACTGCACACTTTCTTTTTTGACTCGGTATATTTGCTTACCGGTACTTAAAATGCTTTACAATATGAACATCAAATGGGAATAAAATGGAAATAAGTAAACAGTTTATGGCAAAACAAACCAAGAGGATGTGGAGTTATGTTCACCAGGCAAGTGTTACAGTCGGCATATTAAAGGTTAACTCCAAATTAGTCGGGGATTGACACCATAGACATACATTGCACGTTTGACTTAATGAAGTTTTGCTTCAACTGCAGACGGAATTTCTGATGCACCTGTCCAACTCAGTAAAACTATTTATTTACTCCGACTCTGCCATTGGATCTACTGGGAGTTAATTGAGAATATATTTCCCTTTTCAACCCTATGAGAATCACGTTTTAAATGTTGCACTTCTTCAACTTTAGTTTCATCAATTAACTGTGTTCTAGTACTATTTTTATCTGTTTTTCCTTCCTGTTCACCTCTGACCTCCACGTCAGCTAGAACAGTTATCTGATTGTGTGTACCAGTCGTGACTTCACTGTGATGTATCAATTCACCCTCAGTATTGACTTGTTCTGATATTTCACCTTTCACCCCATATGTGCTTGTCACATGTTCTTCACTGTGTGTCATGTGACCAGAGGTGAGATTACTGTTGCAATTTATGGAAGATTTTTTAGATTGCTTCTCGAGGTGTTCTGGAGAATAAATTTCAGAAACGGGAGGGTAGACACCATTCACAGCAGATTCATAGGAACCTAGATATTGCTGAGACTCTGACTCGTACGAAGATGCTTCAGATTCAGATTCAGAGGGCGCGAGACCACTATCCCTCTCCGTCATGCTGTCTTTGTCTTCAGTTGTCCTTTTTGGTACAGAGGCGGTGTCTGCCATGACAGGATCATCAGGATTTTCGTTCTTTTGAAAAATACTGAAATATAGATCATTTTAAACACATGAAGCTAATTTAACTTTCACAAGTGAAGCTACAACTAATTTTATTTAAATAGATTAATTATCTGATCTATGCACTTTTATGGAAATATGTTAATATACTACACAAAATTTGCTAAGGATCACTTTTATTCTTCCATATGATTTTATTAGAAATTAATTTATAAGAAATTAATTCACAATAACAATATTAATTTCATTGATACTTCAACAATTCCACAATTTGAATCATGTCATGAGATCACATGAACATACACTGCCCTAAATAATTTCATGTAAAATAGAAATGATGCTATTTATTTCAACAAGAAATTTAGACAGCAAAAAAGTGATCTTTAGCAAATTTTGAGTAGTATAATAATAATGGTAATTTTCACGATTTTAAAAATTCTTTCACCATTTGTCAAGTTGCTTAGAACTCTCAATAATGAAGCTTGTTTGAATATATATATGCCTACATTCCCATCAAAAATACTGAAATGGCTTTTTGGGCAAATCAAGATTCGAATGAGTTTGAGTCTAAGGACATGTCTGTGCCCTAGTCAATACCATTTTTATGTTGCTTACAAAATGTTTAAAATTAAATTTCATTCAAGTTTCAAACAACTCGATATAGTATCGTGACACATAAGTTTTAAACTTATTTTGTTTACATCGATTGGGAAACTAATTCTTACAACTTGTATTAATCACTTTCAATGGCTTCCCGACTAGTACCAGTCCTAAGCAATGTGGATTAAGTACCTTGCTCAAAGCCATGGCCAGGACCAAACCCACAACCTCTCGATCACAAGTTTGACGCACTACCACATTTACAACAAGTGAAGAACTATTTTGTCGCTGTTTGGTCATTTTATCGACTTTGTAGATCTAAATCCTTTGTAACATAAATGGAATGGTCTTAACTTAAAGAAAGGACAGTCCATTATACATTCATAGTGGGTTAAGGGTTAATAATATGGTTGGGGACAAAAAGGTTTTTCATCATTATAATAAAGTGTATACCCTTGTTCAGGCACTGTACACTGTTTGTAAGCCTCCTCTACCACAGTGCTGGAGAGCTGTCCTTCCAGGTATTGGTCAATCTGCTTACAGGTCAGGTTGGTCTGTAAGAACAGGTGCAGTGCAGTGTCTGACAGGTACAGGCTCTCGTCCACAACACTGCATAATGGCATTAAGGCAAAGTGAGTATAAACGTAATCTTAAATTAGTGTTCAATTAATATTAAATTTGTAAAACAAGTTTAACAAGAGGTCAATGACCTTGAAGCTCTACTGATTGATTTTGATTTCAGGAAGTAGTCGCTACAGACTTGTTTTTTGAAAAATTATTTTTAGCCGTGGCGGCCATCTTGAATTTCCGGCCGACCTGAAATTTTGCTAGGATCAATTAGACATCAAGAGCAACACTCCTGTGAAGTTTCATGAAAATCCGTCAAGTAGTTTCACAGGAATAGTCGCTACAAGTTTTCATTATATAACTCTATGTAAACAAAGATGGCCGCTGACAGCCATGTTTAACGTCGAATCAAAATAATGTTTGCCTCTGATAACCATCATGTCATGCTGATCATTTTACAAAAAGTCCCATATCAATATCACTTATAGTTTTCAAGACGTAGTCGCTACAAACTTCTTTTTTAAAAAATCTAATTTTAGCTATGGCGGCCATCTTGAATTTCTGGCCGATCTGAAATTTTGCTAGGATCAATTAAACATTAAGAGCAACATTCCTGTAAAGTTTCATGAAAATCTGCCAAGTAGTTTCAAAGGATTAGTCGCTACAAGTTTTTACTATATAACTCTATGTAAACAAAGATGGCCACTGGCAGCCATGTTTAACTTTGAATCAAAACAATTTTTGACAAGGACCAACATCATGTCATGCTGATCATTTTACAAAAAGTCCAATATGAATATCACTTATAGTCTTCAAGTAGTAGTCGCTACAAACTTGTATTTTGAAAATCTATTTTTAGCCATGGCAGCCATCTTGAATTTCCGGGCGACCTAAAATATTGCTAGGATCAATTAGACATCAAGAGCAACATTCCTGTGAAGTTTCATGAAAATCCGTCGAGTAGTTTCAGAGGAGTAGTCGCTACAAGTTTTTACTAGATAACTCTATGTAAACAAAGATGGCCACTGGCAGCCATGTTTAACGTCGAATCAAAATAATGTTTGACTCTAATAACCATTATGTCATGCTGATCATTTTACAAAAAGTCCCATATCAATATCACTTATAGTTTTCTAGATGTAGTCGCTACAAACTTCTTTTTTAAAAATCTATTTTTAGCTGTGGTGGCCATCTTGAATTTCCGGCCGACCTGAAATTTTGCTAGGATCAATTAGACATCAAGAGCAACATTCCTGTTAAGTTTCATGAAAATCCGTCAAGTAGTTTCAGAGGAGTAGTCGCTACAAGTTTTCATTATAACGTCGAATCAAAACGATTTTCGACAAGGACCAACATCATGTCATGCTGATCATTTTAGAAAAAGTCCCATATCAATATCACTTATAGTTTTCATGAAGAAGTCGCTACAAACTTGTTTTTTAAAACCCTTTTTTTAGATCTGGCGGCCATCTTGGATTTCACATCAACATGAATTTTTGCTAGGATCAACTAGACTTCATGGGCAACATTTCTGTAAAGTTTCATGAAAATCCATTCAGTAGTTTCAGAGAAGCAGTCGCTACAAAAAAAAGTTTACGGACAGACGGACGACGGATGACGGACGCCGCACCACGGCATAAGCTCTGCTGATCTCTGATCAGTAGAGCTAAAAAATGGATTCAAAACTACCTTAAACTACAGTGAATACAATTAAATGTATTTGTTAAATTAATATATCAAACAAGACCTTCGTAAATTAATTCACATTGCTCATTTCTTTCACATCTTTCTGTGCCGGCTTCCACGACTTTTAAGTCAGAAAGTGTCGATTCTTACGGATGCGGGAGGTATAAATTACTGGTCTACTCAGGAACAAGTGGGTGGTATTTCTCCACCACTAAAAATCGACATTATATATAGCCTAAGATGTGCAGAAAATAACATAAAATACCATCCAACCAACAAAGTACCACGGCAATGACATAATGTATAAAAAATATGAATAACATGAACTATTGAACAACATGCAATGGGTAGACGTCCATAACTGCCGGTGTATTCTTTACGGACTGTGTGGCCATAAACTGAATATGTATGAACCAAGCAATATTTGTCATAGTGAGTTTTCCAAAAATCATTTTCACACGCGCTTTATTTATTGCGTGCAGCAGGAGCGCATTCACAAAAAGTGAACATAGCACGTCCTATCAACCCTTTCTGACAAGTGACGGTCAACATTAAAAATATTGACAAGATGCGTACAATAGTTGTTTGTTTGTTTGAATGGAGTTTTGCATCATTTTTAGCACATGTTAGGCCATAATATTATATGACGGCCTTTTTGTGATGGAGGCAAACCATGCTCTTTTTCCTGGGTAGAACTAGTACTATACTGAGGGAAAAAAGTTTAGCAAGTTTTTGTTGCACCCTGGAAATAATACATTTTTGGTTGTAAAATCAAGAAACTATTGCCATAGACACAATATTTTATTAAACACACATCAATAACAGTCGAACATCTTAATGACGTAAAGAATAAATGAACGTAAGGGTCAAGCCCATAAAGTCCCAAATGTCAGTATATCTTGTATACAGTATTATTCCATCTAAAAAACTTGCCAAACTTTTTTTCCCTCAGTATAGTACTATATACCTCTCGCCATCCATAAGAAATTAACATTTTCTCACTGGGTACAAAAGATTAGAATTGAAATGTATGAGGTCAGAATTATACCTACTGACTTTACTGCATTAAACATGCTAAACAAACCGATCAATACATTAGGGTTAAAGTAACATGTTACACCTACTTGCAACTTTATGTGGTACAGATATCTGAACAATTACTTAACCATATTTGTGATACCTCAGTATTTTTTCCCTTTAATTTGGGATCATAATCCATACTGTCACAATTAGGAATTTTAACGTGATTTTTCATAAAAATTGGCGAAAAATACAGTAAAACGTTCGTTATATAATCGGGGGCGTACCTGGAGCATTTTGAAATGTACGCCAGATATGAGAAGCGTAGCTGCGAACCGAGCAGTGATGCTGCGAGTGTGGGGTAGGTGTGGGAGGGAGTTTCCCCCTGCTGCCGGTGGGTGTTTGGGGGGCCTCCCCATAGAAAATTTTGAAAATTAGGAGGCAAATGATGCATTCTCAATCTATATTTCAGCATTAATATGGCATTTTGAACTTTTATTTTTTCACTTTTGCTGACGAATTGTACGCATTGGCGTACGTGCGTATGCCTGGATACGCGCCTGGTAATTGTAAAACTGTTTACAGTAACCAAGGTCAAGGTTATTTAAAAGCGTTTCATACTCAAAACTTGTCACATTGTCGTTACGTTATTTATTTATTTATTTATTTTCGAGTGGGAATTTTTGTCTCAAAATTGTGAAATAATAAATATTTTGGCATTTGACCAAATAACAACAATAACAAGAGGTCAATGACCTTGAAGCTCTACTGATTGATTTTGATTTCAGGAAGTAGTCGCTACAAACTGGTTTTTTGAAAATCTATTTTTAGCCGTGGTGGCCATCTTGAATTTCCGGCCGACCTGAAATTTTGCTAGGATCAATAAGACATCAAGAGCAACATTCCTGTGAAGTTTCATGAAAATCCGTCAAGTAGTTTCAGAGGAGTAGTCGCTACAAGTTTTCATTATATAACTCTATGTAAACAAAGATGGCCACTGACAGCCATGTTTAACATTATATCAAAATAATGTTCGACTCGGATAACCATCATGTCATGCTGATCATTTTAGAAAAGTCCCATATCAATATCTCTTATAGTTTTCAAGAAGTAGTCGCTACAAACTTATTTTTCAAAAATCTATTTTTAGCCATGGCGGCCATCTTGAATTTCCGGCCGACCTGAAATTTTGCTAAGATCAATTAGACATCAAGAGCAACATTCGTGTGAAGTTTCATGAAAATCCGTCAAGTAGTTTCAGAGGAGTAGTCGCTACAAGTTATCATTATATAACTCTTATGTAAACATACATGGCCACTGGCAGCCATGTTTAACGTCGAATCAAAATAATGTTCGACTTGAATAACCATCATGTCATGCTGATCATTTTAGAAAAAGTCCCATATCAATATCACTTATAGTCTTCAAGAAGTAGTTTGTTACAAACTTGTATTTTGAAAATCTATTTTTAGCCATGGCGGCCATCTTGAATTTCCGGCCAACCTGAAATTTTGCAAGGATCAATTAGACATCAAGAGCAACATTCGTGTGAAGTTTCATGAAAATCCGTCAAGTAGTTTCAGAGGAGTAGTCGCTACAAGTTTTCATTATATAACTCTATGTAAACAAAGATGGCCGCTGGCAGCCATGTTTAACGTCGAATCAAAACGATTTTCGACAAGGACCAACATCATGTCATGCTGATCATTTTAGAAAAAGTCCCATATCAATATCTCTTATAGTTTTCAAGAAGTAGTCGCTACAAACTTATTTTTTAAAAATCTATTTTTAGCCGTGGCGGCCATCTTGAATTTCCGGCCGACCTGAAATTTTGCTAGGATTAATTATACATCAAGAGCAACATTCCTGTGAAGTTTCATGAAAATCCGTCAAGTAGTTTCAGAGGAGTAGTCGCTACAAGTTTTCATTATATAACTCTATGTAAACAAAGATGGCCGCTGGCAGCCATGTTTAACGTCGAATCAAAACGATTTTTGACAAGGACCAACATCATGTCATGCTGATCATTTTAGGAAAAGTCCCATAGCAATATCCCTTAGAGTTTTCAAGAAGTAGTCGCTACAAACTTGTTTTTTAAAAACCTATTTTTAGATTTGGCGGCCATCTTGGATTTCACATCTACATGAATTTTTGCTAGGATCAACTAGACTTCATGGGCAACATTTCTGTAAAGTTTCATGAAAATCTATTCAGTAGTTTCAGAGGAGTAGTCGCTACAAAAAAAAAGTTAACGGACAGACGGACGGACAGACAGACGGACGGACGACGGACGCCGCACCACGGCATAAGCTCTGCTGATCTCTGATCAGTAGAGCTAAAAACAGCCAAAAAAAATTCGCTGTACCTGTATATCCAATCTCCCAACTCCTTCATCCTCTGCACCAGGAACTGTACCTCAAACCTCTCCGACCATTTCTTCTTTACAGGCAGATCAGGCATCATGCTGTGGTAGGAAATACAATATATTATCCAGACAGGGACTATGACATGCTGTGATAGGAAGTACAATATATTATCCAGACAGTGACTATGACATGCTGTGGTAGGAAGTACAATATATTATCCAGATAGTGACTATGACATGCTGTGGTAGGAAGTACAATATATTATCCAGATAGCGACTATGACATGCTGTGGTAGGAAGTACAATATATTATCCAGATAGTGACTATGACATGCTGTGGTAGGAAGTACAATATATTATCCAGATAGCGACTATGACATGCTGTGGTAGGAAGTACAATATATTATCCAGATAGTGACTATGACATGCTGTGGTAGGAAGTACAATACATTATCCAGATAGCGACTATGACATGCTGTGGTAGGAAGTACAATATATTATCCAGACAGCGACTATGACATGCTGTGGTAGGAAGTACACTATATTATCCAGACAGCGACTATGACATGCTGTGGTAGGAAGTACAATATATTATCCAGATAGTGACTATGACATGCTGTGGTAGGAAGTACACTATATTATCCAGATAGTGACTATGACATGCTGTGGTAGGAAGTACAATATATTATCCAGACAGCGACTATGACATGCTGTGATAGGAAGTACAATATATTATCCAGACAGGGACTATGACATGCTGTGGTAGGAAGTACAATATATTATCCAGATAGTGACTATGACATGCTATGGTAGGAAGTACAATATATTATCCAGACAGCGACTATGACATGCTGTGGTAGGAAGTACAATATATTATCTAGACAGTGACTATGACATGCTGTGGTAGGAAGTACAATATATTATCCAGACAGCGACTATGACATGCTGTGGTAGGAAGTACAATATATTATCCAGACAGCGACTATGACATGCTGTGGTAGGAAGTACAATATATTATCCAGACAGTGACCATGACATGCTGTGGTAGGAAGTACAATATATTATCCAGACAGTGACTATGACATGCTGTGGTAATATGTATAATATATTATCCAGACAGGGACTATGACATGCTGTGGTAGGAAGTACAATATATTATCCAGACAGCGACTATGACATGCTGTGGTAGGAAGTACAATATATTATCCAGACAGCGACTATGACATGCTGTGGTATGAAGTATAATATTTTATCTAGACAGTGGCTATGACATGCTGTGATAGGAAGTAAAATACATTATCCAGACAGGGACTAGGACATGCTGTGGTAGGAAGTACAATATATTATCCAGATAGCAACTATGACATGCTGTGGTAGGAAGTACAATATATTATCCAGACAGTGACTATGACATGCTGTGGTAATAGGTACAATATATTATCCAGACAGTGACTATGACATGCTGTGGTAATAGGTACAATATATTATCCAGACAATGACATGCTGTGGTAATAGGTACAATTTATTATCCAGACAGTGACTATGACATGCTGTGGTAGGAAGTACAATATATTATCCAGACAGCGACTATGACATGCTGTGGTAGGAAGTACAATATATTATCCAGACAGCGACTATGACATGCTGTGGTAGGAAGTACAATATATTATCCAGACAGCGACTATGACATGCTGTGGTAGACTATGACATGCTGTGGTAGGAAGTACAATATATTATCCAGACAGCGACTATGACATGCTGTGGTAGGAAGTACAATATATGATCCAGACAGCGACTATGACATGCTGTGGTAGGAAGTAGATATATTATCCAGACAGTGACTATGACATGCTGTGGTAGGAAGTACAATATATTATCCAGACAGCGACTATGACATGCTGTGGTAGGAAGTACAATATATTACCCAGACAGTGACTATGACTGTTTACAACCTTAAAGGTCCACTGCTTTATAGACAGTACGTACAGTGTCAGTTACATTGCATTTTTTACTTTTAAAGCAGCATTAGCCGTAAATTTTAGCTTTTAAAAAACAAAATAATTATGTTGACAAACATTACCCAACTACCATTATTGAAAATTTACCAAATAGAAACAAGATACTTTGACAGAATTCAATATCGGTACAAAAAGATAGTTTCAACGTGTGGGATTGCACTCCAAGCCCCCACTAAAATTACACTCACGGGTATTAATAGACGAGCATTTTACCAATTGAGCTACAGTGTAAATTTATGTGATGCAAACATTTTACAAACAATAAATAAAACTTATTTTTCAAATTCAAAAATTTATTACTACAGACTTATTTGGGTCCATGCTCATGTTTTCATGTATACATTTCACTGAGTAATATATACTTTACTTATGGACAGTGTCCCTTTAATAAAATCAGTATTTTTTTTTTAGATATCACACATTATCTATTTTTCAGGAAGGTTTTCATGTAATGTGGGTCCATAATATTCTAGGAAGTTAAATATAATGCTTGTTTTTTTATTATAAAACTACTAGTATATTAATGGAACTAACCCACCAAATAACTGTAAAATTACACGAAAATAATGTTTATTAAAACTCTATCCAGGTGTTCAGGTCATATAATAATGTATATGTGTATATTAAATTTATAGGTTTATTCACAGGTTCTTAAAATACCTTATAGCTTTTACCTGATTGAATATGCTAAAATGAATTATGAGCTGGTAACTCCACGTTCCAGTTTTGGGGTTTAGCCTGGCTGGTTAAAGCCGTTTGAATAGCATCTATAGAGTTTGGATTCTCAAACTATGCAAGTTATTTATATACCTCGTCATCAGTAGGTTTAGAAATGGTGTGTTGTAACATTTGCCTGTTTAAGGCGGGATAGGAAATGTAACCAAATGATATACCTGGAACTGTCGGATGCCTTTTGCCAGTATACAAAATGAGACAGCCTTAATACTTTAAGCGCCAACCTAGTGGATCCAGGGACATCTTCCCCTGATTTTTTTATGACTCCAGAAAAAAAACATCGTGGACTCGAGACCATTTTTGGAAGAACACTGAGATCTAATAAATTTGAAGAGACAATTGAAAAATATTCTAATTTTCCTATCCATTTCTGGTTGGATATTTATAAAAAAACAATAGCGGTAATTAAGTCTGTTGTGCAAGCATGACTGTGTAACAATAGGCAATTTGAGTGAGGCATTGAATTATAAACATGTGTTTATATTGAACAACTAGCATCAAGGAAAATAATGCACAATGAAGCATCATAGTTGAATGATAAGACAAACAAAGTATAATAATGGCCTTCAGGAAAACCATTAAAATGATGATGTTTATATGAAATATATAGGGATGTTCGGTTAGATACATGTTTGTTATCGAGACCGACACAAGGCAATCTTGGTTTTTCAAAACCTAGGAGCAGCCCATTATTTCTTCGTAACTTGCATATTGGAAAATCATTATTAATAATCATGTATTTGAATAGTTCAAAGTAAATTTTTTAAGGACCATAATTGATTATAATATATTTAAACATACAAAGAAAACTTGAAAATTCCCTTATTCTACAATTTATTGAATAACATGTATATGCAAGCACTGGTTTAAAGTCAAATGATACTGGATTAAACAAGAGGTCAATGACCTTGAAGCTCTACTGATTGATTTTGATTTCAGGAAGTAGTCGCTACAAACCTGTTTTTTGAAAATTTATTTTTAGCCGTGGCGGCCATCTTGAATTTCCGGCCGACCTGAAATTTTGTTAGGATCAATTAGACATCAAGAGCAACATTCCTGTGAAGTTTCATGAAAATCCGTCAAGTAGTTTCAGAGAAGTAGTCGCTACAAGTTTTCATTATATAACTTGTATGTAAACAAAGATGGCCGCTGACAGCCATGTTTAACATCGAATCAAAACGATTTTTTGACAAGGACCAACATCATGTCATTCTGATCATTTTAGAAAAGTCCCATATTAATATCACTTATAGTTTTCAAGTAGTCGCTACAAACTTGTATTTTGAAAATCTATTTTTAGCTGTGGCGGCCATCTTGAATTTCTGGCCGATCTGAAATTTTGCTAGGATCAATTAGACATTAAGTGATTAAGAGCAACATTCCTGTATAAAAGTTTCATGAAAATCTGCCAAGTAGTTTCAGAGGAGTAGTCGCTACAAGTTTTTACTATATAACTCTATGTAAACAAAGATGGCCGCTGGCCAGTGTATTTGGCCGTTTTTGAAAAATCGCGGCCATCATTTGGGGGAGTGGGTGGGGTAAAAACATTTTTTTTTTTTTTTTTTGCACAATTACACTTCCAAACTCTTACTTTCTCAATATTGTTATGTTTTGTATACATTTATAGAAGAAATATGATCTAAAATGTTTGTTTTTTCACCTTTATCTGTAAAAATGAATTACCCCAGAGACACCCACGTCGAGAATTGGCGCGTAGCGTGTGTTAGCAAATTATTTTGCACACCCTGTTTGCATATTTGCACAACCAGTTCTTGAATTTCTGCCTAATACACTGCCGCTGGCAGCCATGTTTAACGTCAAATCAAAACGATTTTCGACAAGGACCAACATCATGTTATGCTGATCATTTAAGAAAAAGTCCCATATCAATATCACTTAGAGCTTTCAAGAAGTAGTCGCTACAATCTTGTTTTTTAAAAACCTATTTTTAGATTTGGCGGCCATCTTGGATTTCACATCAACATGAATTTTTGCTAGGATCAACTAGACTTCATGGGCAACATTTCTGTAAAGTTTCATGAAAATCCATTCAGTAGTTTCAGAGGAGTAGTCGCTACAAAAAAAGTTTACGGACGGACAAACAGACGGACGACGGACACCGCACCACGGCATAAGCTCTGCTGATCTCTGATCAGTAGAACTAAAAACTGATCTGTAATTTGAATGCTTGGTTGCAGCACTTAAAATGCGGATGTGACTTCAATGCACCACAAAACATGCATGCACCTAAAATAGTCCACTACTGATGAAACTTGGGGGTTCTCCCTTGCACTGTTGATATACTGGAGAGACTTTAAATCTAACAAGAGGTCAATGACCTTGAAGCTCTACTGATTGATTTTGATTTCAGGAAGTAGTCGCTACAAACTTGTTTTTTGAAAATCTATTTTTAGCCGTGGCGGCCACCTTGAATTTCCGGCCGACCTGAAATTTTGCTAGGATCAATAAGACGTCAAGAGCAACATTCCTGTGAAGTTTCATGAAAATCTGTCAAGTAGTTTCAGAGTAGTCGCTACAAGTTTTCATTATATAACTCTATGTAAACAAAGATGGCCACTGACAGCCATGTTTAACATTGAATCAAAATAATGTTCGACTCGGATAACCATCATGTCATACTGATCATTTTACAAAAAAGTCCCATATCAATATCACTTATAGTTTTCAAGAAGTAGTCGCTACAAACTTATTTTTTAAAAATCTATTTTTAGCTGTGGCGGCCATCTTAAATTTTTGGCCGACCTGAAATTTTGCTACGATCAATTGGACATCAAGAGCAACATTCCTGTAAAGTTTCATGAAAATCCGCCAAGTAGTTTCAGAGGAGTAGTCGCTACAAGTGTTTACTATATAACTCTATGTAAACAAAGATGGCCACTGGCAGCCATGTTTAACGTCGAATCAAAACTATTTTGACAAAGACCAACATCATGTCATGCTGATCATTTTAGAAAAAGTCCCATATCAATATCACTTATAGTTTTCAAGGAGTAGTCGCTACAAACTTGTATTTTAAAAATCTATTTTTAGCTTTGGCGGCCATCTTTGATTTTGCATCAACATGAATTTTTGCTAGGATCAACTAGACTTCATGGGCAACATTTCTGTAAAGTTTCATGAATATCCATCCAGTAGTTTCAGAGGAGTAGTCGCTACAAGTTTTTACTATATAAATCTATGTAAACAAAGATGGCTGCTAGCGGCCATGTTTAAAGTCGCATCGAAATAAATTTCGACAAGGATCAACATCATGTCATGCTGATCATTTTAGAAAAAGTCCCATATCAATATCACTTATAGTTTTCAAGAAGTAGTCGCTACAAACTTGAATTTAAAAAATCTATTTTTAGCTTTGGCGGCCATCTTGGATTTCACATCAACATGAATTTTTGCTAGGATCAACTAGACTTCATGGGCATCATTTCTGTAAAGTTTTATGAATATCCATCCAGTAGTTTCAGAGGAGTAGTCGCTACAAATAAAAGTTAACGGACAGACGGACTTACGGACGGACGGACGCCGGACGCCGCACCACGGCATAAGCTCTGCTGATCTCTGATCAGTAGAGCTAAAAATTACACACTTTAATGCTTGATAATGCTTTAAAGATCTCAGGCCATGTTTTGCTTCATGAACATAATTATGTTTATTTAAATCGAAATCAATACACAGCAATAGATATTTACAATTCACACACTGGAATATTTGTGAAAGCTTTGTGCAGCTATACAATTCAGATTTACCTCATTTCCCCGTGAAGTCACGCAGTAGTAAAAGTAGTATCTACGTGTAAATATTTTTTTATTTTTACATAAAGTAGCGGTTTTCAATCTATGTTTCTCTCTGTGACTATCAAGAAATGTTCATATGATGTTTAAGAGTTAAATTTGTTAATTAATAATACTACAAAAAGGGTGGCCATTGATCTTTAAATTTGCACCAAGTCCCTTTAGAATATGTGGTAAACCTTAAAACGTACCACATTGGATGGTGGCTCTGGAGAATCTTCTTCAGCCAGCAGAAGTCATTGTAGCGTCTTCTCGTTTTGGAATAACGCAGGTTGAAAGCTGAATTTGATGTCTGCAACAGATTACATACAGAACAATAATTTTAATGTACATACAACATAACAGTTATTTCCCAGATATTGTCTATTTACAGTTATATACCATATAACTCCGTATAAACCCTCCCCACTAACAAACGCACCCCACCACACATTCTGTTGTCAAAGTGGGGTGTTAATAGGTCGAAAAAAAGTCGATATGCTGACTTGAGGTCTAGTTTAGAAAAAAAAAAAACTGCTCCCCTCCCCCCACCCCCTCCCCACCCCCACCCATAATTGTGCCATAATTATCATTGTAATTTAGTGATTACCTGCCATCATTAAAGTTCCTATCCTGCCATCGACAGGCAAATTTTTCAACAGATGTACACCATTTCTAAACCTACTGACAACAAAGTATATATATTATAAACTTACATTTTTTTGACCAAACTTTATAGGCATAATAATAACGGCTTTAACCAGAAAGACCAAACCCCAAAACTGGGGCGTCGAATTAAGAGTTACAAACTGAATTCATTTTACGCATTGTCAATCATGGGTATTTTAAGAACCTGTGAATAAACTTATACATTATTATATGTTTTGCAGTGTAATTTTGCCATTATTTGTTGGGTTAGTTTCTTTAACACTATACAATTATGCAAGTCTGAAAAGAATGTGAATGTAAAGTAGTATATAAGTATATACCTTACACTGAACTTAAATAGTAAACCTTCTTTACCTGAATTGCTATTTCAAATGTTGTAAACTTGTTTGTAACTGGGTTACACACACATATATCTAATTCAGGCCTCATTTCCTGAAAAACACAAGACAAAAACGCCCAGTTAGTCAGACCATAGATAGGTATAACACCCAGTTAGTCAGACCATAGATAGGTATAACACCCAGTTGGTCAGACCTTAGATAGTTTAGACAGACCATAGATAGTTTAGTCAGACCATTGATAGTTTAGTCAGACCATAGATAGTTTAGTCAGAACATAGATAGTTTAGTCAGACCATAGATAGTTTAGTCAGACCATAGATAGTTTAGTCAGACCATTGATAGGACCATAGATAGTTTAGTCAGACCATAGATAGTTTAGTCAGACCATAGATCGGTGATTGTTTAATGAAGTGCATCCGTGGCCAGGAAAGTTATTAAAAGACGCTGCGCCTAAAACTTTCTGCCTCTCACTGCAGCAGGTTCAAATCCAACTGAAAGTTCGACTTGTCAAGTGAGAAAGTGTTGATTCTTGTGAATGGCGGGAGGTATACATTACTGGTATATCCAGGAAAAATGGTGCAGTCTGCCTCTCACACAAAAAAAAGTATCGTCGTCATATATGGCCTATTTAACATGTGCTAAAAATGATGTTAAACACCATTCAAACAAGAGGTCAATGACCTTGAATCTCTACTCATATATTTCGATAGCCAGACCTGTGAAGTTTTATGGAAATAAGACCAACACTTTCAGAAAAGTAGACGCCACAAGTTTTTCCTATATCACTCTATGTAAACAAAGATGGCAACTGGCGGCCATGTTTGACATAGAATCAAAATGAATTTTTTTTAAGACCAACTACACATGTCATTTTAGTAAAGGTTCCAAATCAATACCACATAGTTTTGAAGAAGTAGTTGCCACAAACTTGTATTTAAGCTGTGGCAGCCATCTTGAATTTCCGGCCAACCTGATTTTTACTTGGGACTAACTGGACATGATCAAGACCAACATTATTGTAAAGTTTTATGAAAGTCTGTTTGGTAACCACTTATGGTTTTAGAGAAGTAGTCGCCACAAAATTGACTTTTAGCCATGGCAGCCATCTTGAATTTTAGGCCAACCTGATTTCTACTTAGGACCAACTAGACATCATTAGAGCAACTTTCCTATATTCCTAACTATTATGATTTATTATGCAACATTATAATCTCATTCAATTTAATTCTAAAGAATATATCTTTTTCCAGCTTATAAATATGTCAAACATGCCACCACAAATTTTAATCATAAAGCTATATCAATTAGATCCCTTTAATACAACATCAATCTTAGTACTATATACTATTTGCTGCTCAACAGTAATTTCTTCAAATCCCCTTTTGTAACATAAATGGAATGATCCATATTCATAAATATAGCAGGTGTGTGACCAAGTCACAGGTCATTTTATGCAATTTCTCCTGAGAATTAGGTTATTATCTCAACAGCACAAGCAGACTTGCTCTTGTCTCAGTGGTTATATTTGGAAAATCAGAATCAAAATAAAATCTTAAAATCCTAAAACTTGTTTTCAGTCTTTTTCTGAGAGCCAAAAAAACAAAAGTGATTTAATCCTTACCCCACTATAAATGTATAATGGACTGTCCTTTCTGGCGGCCATGTTTGACAATATCGCAATTTTAAAATCTATTTTTAGCCATGGTGGCCATCTTAAATTTCTACCCAACATGAATCTTTGCTAGGATCAACTAGACATCAAGAGCAACATTCCTGTGAAGTTTCATGAAAATCTGTCAAGGAGTTTTAGAGGAGTAGTCGCCAAAAGTTTTTCCTATATAACTCTATGGAAATAAAGATGGCCACTGGCGGCAATGTTTGACATTGAATTGAAATGAATCCCGGTTAGGACCAAGTACATGTCGCACAAGTCATTTTGGTAAAGGTTTCAATTCAATATCACTTACGGTTTTTGAGAAGTAGTCGCCACAAAGTTGCATTTTTAAAATCTATTTTTAACATTGACGGCCATTTGAATTTTCTACCGATCTGAAGTTTTGTTAGGATCAACTAGACATCAAGAGCAAATTTCTTGTAAAGTTTCATGAAATTCCATCAGGTAGTTTCAGAGGAGTAGTCGCCACAAGTTTTTTCTATATAACTCTATGTAAACAAAGCTGGCTCCTGCGGCCATGTTTGACATCCAATCAAAATGAACTTTAGCTAGGACCAACAACATTTCATGCCAGTCATTTTGGTAAACGTTCAAAATGGTTTTTGAGAAGTAGTTGCCACAAAATCACATTTTAAAATCTGTTTTTAGCCATGGCGGTCATCTTGAATTTCCGGCCGACCTGAATTTTTGCTAGGATCAACTAGACAAAAAAGCAACATTCCTGTGAAGTTGAAAATCTGTCAAGTAGTTTCAGCGGACGGATGCCGCACCACGGCATAAGCTCTGCTGATCTTTGATCAGTAGAGCTAACAAAAACAAGAGGTCAATGACCTTGAAGCTCTACTGATTGATTTTGATTTCAGAAAGTAGTCGCTACAGACTTGTTTCAGAAAGTAGTCGCTACAGACTTGTTTTTTGAAAATATATTTTTAACCGTGGCGGCCATCTTGAATTTCCGGCCGACCTGAAATTTTGCTAGGATCAATTAGACATTAAGAGCAACATTCCTGTGAAGTTTCATGAAAATCCGTCAAGTAGTTTCAGAGGAGTAGTCGCTACAAGTTTTCATTATATAACTCTATGTAAACAAAGATGGCCGCTGGTAGCCATGTTTAACGTCAAATCAAAACGATTTTCGACAAGGACCAACATCATGTCATACTGATCATTTTAAAAAAAGTCCCATATCAATATCTCTTATAGTTTTGAAGAAGTAGTCGCTACAAACTTATTTATTTTAAATCTATTTTTAGCTTTGGTGGCCATCTTGAATTTCCGGCAGACCTGAAATTTTTCTAGGATCAACTAGACATCAAGAGCAACATTCCTGTGAAGTTTCATGAACTTCCGTCAAGCAGTTTCAGAGGAGTAGTCGCTACAAGTTTTTACTATATAACTCTATGTAACCAAAGATGGCCACTGGCAGTCATGTCTAACGTCGAATCAAAATAATTTTCCACAAGGATCAGCATCATGTCATGCTGATCATTTTAGAAAAAGTCCCATATCAATATCACTTATAGTTTTCAAGAAGTAGTCGCTACAAACTTATTTTTTAAAAATCTATTTTTAGCTGTGACGGCCATCTTGAATTTCTGGCCGATCTGAAATTTTGCTAGGATCAATTAGACATCAAGAGCAACATTCCTGTAAAGTTTCATGACAATCCGTCAAGTAGTTTCTGAGGAGTAGTCGCTACAAGTTTTTACTATATAACTCTATGTAAACAAAGATGGCCACTGGCAGCCATGTTTAACGTTGAATCAAAACGATTTTTGACAAGGATCAACATCATGTCATGCTGATCATTTTAGAAAAAGTCCCATATCAATATCACTTATAGTTTTCAAGAAGTAGTCGCTACAAACTTGTATTTTAAAACTCTATTTTTAGCTTTGGCGGCCATCTTGGATTTCACATCAACATGAATTTTTGCTAGGATCAACTAGACTTTATGGGCAACATTTCTGTAAAGTTTCATGAATATCCATCCAGTAGTTTCAGAGGAGTTGTCGCTACAAATAAAAGTTTACGGACAGACAGACGGACGGACGCACAGAAGGACAGACGGACAGACGGACGCCGGACGCCGCACCACGGCATAAGCTCTGCTGATCTCTGATCAGTAGAGCTAAAAAACAATTTAATGAACAGAATCTGATATCAGAAGTCTTTAGTCTGTTATACTATCCAGTATTCATCTCAAACAACACCAAAAATGCAATCTTTCATTTCGTAATACATAATTTCAAGTTTGCTCACCATTATTATTGTTCATAATACATAATTTCAAGTTTGCTCACCATTATTACTGCTCATAATACATAATTTCAAGTTTGCTCACCATTATTACTGCTCATAATACATAATTTCAAGTTTGCTCACCATTATTACTGCTCATATTACATAATTTCAAGATTGCTTCAACATTATTCTGCTCATAATACATAATTTCAAATTTGCTCACCATTATTACTGCTCATAATACATAATTTCAAGTTTGCTCACCCTTATTACTGCTCATAAAACATAATTTCAAGTTTGCTCACCATTATTACTGCTCATAATACATAATTTCAAGTTTGCTCACCATTATTACTGCTCATAATACATAATTTCAAGTTTGCTCACCATTATTAGTGTTCATAATACATAATTTCAAGTTTGCTCAACATTGTTACTTCTCATAATTACAGGTTAATACATGGCGGAGCAGTGTCTTTCAGTGATAATAGCCCTGAAGTATGATAATGGCCTTAGGGCTAAAGCCCTTGGGCCATTATAATCATTCTCATGGGGCTATTATCACTGACAGGCACTGCTCAGCCATGGATTTACCTTTTTATTACGTCTATCTAATTATAAGCTAATTCAATGGGGTGTTTGACAGGACTGATGTTATCAAATCTAAAGATATCTTAAGAATGTTTATATTGAGGGAACCCTCTCGAGTAGCATACGGCGAGTAAAGTCTACGAAGTACAGATGAAAGTTTGATGCACAATGAAAAGTATCAAAAACAACTTTCTTTTAGTGTTGGATTGAAAATAACTTTCATATAAATAAGACAAGAGGTCAATGACCTTGAAGCTCTACTGATTGATTTTGATTTCAGGAAGTAGTCGCTACAGACTTGTTTTTTGAAAATCTACTTTTAACCGTGTCGGCCATCTTGAAATTTCCGGCCGACCTGAAATTTGCTAGGATCAATTAGACATTAAGAGCAACATTCCTGTGAAGTTTCATGAAAATCCGTCAAGTAGTTTCAGAGGAGTAGTCGCTACAAGTTTTCATTATATAACTCTATGTAAACAAAGATGGCCGCTGGCAGCCATGTTTAACGTCGAATCAAAACGATTTTCGACAAGGACCAACATCATGTCATACTGATCATTTTAGAAAAAGTCCCATATCAATATCTCTTATAGTTTTGAAGAAGTAGTCGCTACAAACTTATTTATTTTAAATTTATTTTTAGCTGTGGCGGCCACCTTGAATTTTCGGCCGACCTGAAATTTTTCTAGAATCAACTAGACATCAAGAGCAACAATCCTGTGAAGTTTCATGAACATCCCTCAAGTAGTTTCAGAGGAGTAGTCGCTACAAGTTTTTACTATATAACTCTATGTAACCAAAGATGGCCACTGGCAGCCATGTTTTACGTCGAATCAAAATAATTTTCCATAAGGATCATCATCATGTCATGCTGATCATTTTAGAAAAAGTCCCATATCAATATCACTTATAGTTTTCAAGAAGTAGTCACTACAAACTTATTTTTTAAAAATCTATTTTTAGCTGTGACGGCCATCTTGAATTTCTGGCTGATCTGAAATTTTGCTAGGATCAATTAGACATCAAGAGCAACATTCCTGTAAAGTTTCATGACAATCCGCCAAGTAGTTTCAGAGGAGTAGTCGCTACAAGTTTTTACAATATAACTCTATGTAAACAAAGATGGCCGCTGGCAGCCATGTTTAACGTTGAATCAAAACGATTTTTGACAAGGATCAACATCATGTCATGCTGATCATTTTAGAAAAAGTCCCATATCAATATCACTTATAGTTTTCAAGAAGTAGTCGCTACAAACTTGTATTTTAAAACTCTATTTTTATCTTTGGCGGCCATCTTGGATTTCACATCAACATGAATTTTTGCTAGGATCAACTAGACTTTATGGGCAACATTTCTGTAAAGTTTCATGAATATCCATCCAGTAGTTTCAGAGGAGTTCTCGCTACAAATAAAAGTTTACGGACAGACGGACAGACCGACAGACCGACGGACGACGGACGCCGCACCACGGCATAAGCTCTGCTGATCTCTGATCAGTCGAGCTAAAAATGAGTAGAGTTTATTGCAATCGGTCACCTATTTTAAAAGTTGTGGACAGTTACAATTTGTAATTTTACCATTTCAAGTCTACGACGTCGGTATTAACGTTGGTGACGTCACCATTTTCAAACAGCAGTGCCATTATCATTATCGCTTTTTGGCCCTGCTGTGCGAGGGATGAAATGCAATAATGAGTCGAGACATTTCATAACACAAAAAGTTTAATAACAAATGTGTTACTATATTTAGGTAGGCATGTAATTATATATAATTTAAAGTTTGCTCACCATTATTACTGCTCATAATACATAATTTCAAGTGTGTTCACCACTAATTTCATAATGAATTCAAGATCTGCTCACTGATTATACTGAGAGTGTAATATATAATTTAATGTGGTGAAAAGCATGGACATATGAACACTTAAAAGAACACATGCCAATCCTTATGTAAATGTGTTATTTTGTTTGTTTTCTATTGTAATGTCAACATAGGTTGTACTAAATTAAATAACTGATTATGCGATATACAATGTTAACCCTTAGCCTGCTAAGGGGGACGATAATAGCCTTTGTGTCCATTGTAAACCCAGATCAGGTTCACATAAATGGAATGGTCTCAATTCAAGAAAGAACTGTCAGTCCATTATATATTATGTAGCAGGTATATATATGTAGCTGGTTAAGGGTTAATACACCAAATGAACTATTTTCGAATGATTAATCACGTGTTTTGATTAAAAAACAAGTAGAACAAGAGGTCAATGACCTTGAAGCTCTACTGATTGATTTTGATTTCAGGAAGTAGTCGCTACAAACTGTTTTTTTGAAAATCTATTTTTAGCCTTGGTGGCCATCTTGAATTTCCGGCCGACCTGAAATTTTGCTAGGATCAATTAGACATCAAGAGCAACATTCCTGTGAAGTTTCATGAAAATCCGTCAAGTAGTTTCAGAGAAGTAGTCGCTACAAGTTTTCATTATATAACTCTTATGTAAACATACATGGCCACTGGCAGCCATGTTTAACGTCGAATCAAAATAATGTTCGACTTGAATAACCATCATGTCATGCTGATCATTTTAGAAAAAGTCCCATATCAATATCACTTATAGTTTTCAAGAAGTAGTCGCTACAAACTTGTATTTTGAAAATCTATTTTTAGCCATGGTGGCCATCTTGAATTTCCGGCCAACCTGAAATTTTGCAAGGATCAATTAGACATCAAGAGCAACATTCGTGTGAAGTTTCATGAAAATCCGTCAAGTATTCTCAGAGGAGTAGTCGCTACAAGTTATCATTATATAACTCTATGTAAACAAAGATGGCCACTGGCAGCCACGTTTAACGTTGAATCAAAATAATGTTCGACTCGGATAACCATCATGTCATGCTGATCATTTTAGAAAAAGTCCCATATCAATATCTCTTATAGTTTTCAAGAAGTAGTCGCTACAAACTTATTTTTTAAAAATCTATTTTTAGCCGTGGCGGCCATCTTGAATTTCCGGCCAACCTGAAATTTTGCTAGGATCAATTAGACATCAAGAGCAACATTCCTGTGAAGTTTCATGAAAATCCGTCAAGTAGTTTCAGAGGAGTAGTCGCTACAAGTTTTCATTATATAACTCTATGTAAACAAAGATGGCCGCTGGCAGCCATGTTTAACGTCGAATCAAAACGATTTTCGACAAGGACCAACATCATGTCATGCTGATCATTTTAGAAAAAGTCCCATATCAATATCACTTATAGTTTTCAAGAAGTAGTCGCTACAAACTTATTTTTTAAAAATCTATTTTTAGCCGTGGCGGCCATCTTGAATTTCCGGCCAACCTGAAATTTTGCTAGGATCAATTAGACATCAAGAGCAACATTCCTGTGAAGTTTCATGAAAATCCGTCAAGTAGTTTCAGAGGAGTAGTCGCTACAAGTTTTCATTATATAACTCTATGTAAACAAAGATGGCCGCTGGTAGCCATGTTTAACGTCAAATCAAAACGATTTTCGACAAGGACCAACATCATGTCATGCTGATCATTTTAGAAAAAGTCCCATATCAATATCACTTATAGTTTTCAAGAAGTAGTCGCTACAAACTTGAATTTAAAAAATCTATTTTTAGCTTTGGCGGCCATCTTGGATTTCACATCAACATGAATTTTTGCTAGGATCAACTAGACTTCATGGGCAACATTTCTGTAAAGTTTCATGAAAATCTATTCAGTAGTTTCAGAGGAGTAGTCGCTACAAAAAAAAAGTTAACGGACAGACGGACGGACAGACAGACGGACGGACGGACGGACGACGGACGCCGCACCACGGCATAAGCTCTGCTGATCTCTGATCAGTAGAGCTAAAAACTGACACCGCATGTTTTTAAGAATCAAGAGTGAAGTTTGTCCGTTAAACTGTGAAGACATATAAATTATAGTCAAACCACAAAAAGTTAATCCTATACTATCATTTATTAAAAAATCCAAGTTTATCACTTGAAAAATATGGCTGTTTGGTCATAATAAATTTAATTGCTAGTTTCTCATCCGAATTTATTTCAAAAAAGGGGTGGGGGTGAAATTATTTTTTTATTTTTTATTTTATACAACATATGGAAAATGGCCTCGGCACAAGGCAAAAATAGTAAAACATTCTACTGAGTACTTCCAAGACTGAAAACACAACGGGGGGTGGGCGGGGATGAGAATCTAGCAATTAATTTATTATGGCCTTATCAAACTTACAGCAGCTAGTATACATAATCCTTCCTCAACTACATTCAGATCGGCAATGATTATACCACTTCCTGTTTGTACATAATAATATTTATATGTGTTTAAACATCCTTATATGGTAATGCGACGTTCATACCAAACAAAGGTTACTTTTTACATGGGACAGGACATGAACTTGATTGTAGATTAAAGGGAAATATATTGTGTGGGTGGATGATGTTTGGTGAACTTGATATCAGCTTTGCTTAATTTAATTAAATCTTGTTGGTGCAGATTTATTTTGACACATTAGGCCAGGTTTTTTTTTGTTTTGTTTTTTCTCTGATCTTTTTCTAAAAAAGTTTCACAGGAGCAGAAAAAAAAAAAGAGTCTGAAATTCTCTACAAATATGTATCTCTGTCAAACATAAAACTGGCTAGAACTGAAACCTATAATAGAAACAGTGCATGATCTTCTGATTTTATCTTATTTTTTAAACATGATCGCATGATTGTTTGAAATAAGCGTTAGAGGATTTGATCACTAATGATGATGAAAACCCCCGCTTAAATTCTAAGTCAAACAAAGGGTCATAATTCTGTAATAAATTAGGCAATCAACAATGGGTGATGTAGAGGGACATAAGGTCATCAGTTGTAACGTGTATATGAAGTTTGAGAACAAACCATTCAAAACTGTTTGAGGGATGTAAGTAATAAAAATGTGTTTCGGGACGGGTCGCAACGAGAAAAAATGTTACGCTACGGGACATTACGGACAACATGATTCCTATATAGCCCCCACTTCACTTAGTGAAAGTGGGAGTATAATAAAATGAAAAACTGACCTGTGGAGGAATAAGTATATCTGAAGTCCCAGTCACATGTAAGCAGTTAACAATATTTTACTGCCATGGGTCATAGCCTGGGAAAATTTGAAAATTAAGATGTAAAATGGTTGAATCTGACGCATTCTCATGTGTTACACATTATGTAAACATATTTTTTCCGAATAACAGCTAGTCCTATACCCTTCCCCACTTCACTTTTAATACAGTGTTTAATTTTTTCGACTTAATTTTCTTTTTAATTTTTGCTTTTCAATGTTACTCACGTGAGTATCTGAGTCTCACGTGAGTATCTGAGTATGCCACGCTATGCCTCTGTCTGCTTTAAGGTATGGACTATGTATGCTCCTGCACAATATCTATGCTATGTCGGTTTGATCTTAAAGTGATACAAGAATGAAACACAGTCACTACAGGGTCATCATGTAATATGTATATACAATATGTCACTTAGGACAAAATTAGTTATACCTCAATATATGATTATATCTCAACTCTTACATGATACATCAGATTAACTTACAAATCATCAATCTATCCAAATAACCGAATTTAACTGTCCTATATGTGAGACATGATATACGTGACTATAATGATGGCGCAATTTCTCATAAATGAATATATTAATTTTGTCCGAACCTAATTGCACGTAGTTACATACATCTGTCAACCTAAAACACTCATTGTTACATACATTAATTTTGTCACACCGAAAATGCTTGCAGTTATATATATTTGTCAAACCTAATATGCACGTAGTTACATTTGTTGAAATTAAAATGCACATTGTTACATACATTTGTTAAAACTAGAATGCACATTGTTACACACATTTGTCAAACCTAATATGCATGTAGTTACATACATTTGTCAAACCTAATACACAGATGGTTACATCCATTTGTCAAACTTAATAATTATGCATGTAGTCACACATATTTGTCAAACATAATTTGCATGTAGTTACATTTGTCAAACCTAATACACAGATGGTTACATACATTTGTCAAACTTAATATGCATGTAGTTACACATATTTGTTAAACATAATATGCATGTAGTTACATTTGTCAAACATTACATGCATATATGTAGTTACACATTTTTCAAACCTAATTCACAGATGGTTACATACATTTGTCAAACTTAATCATGTTAATATACACATGGTTACATACATTTGTTAAACTTAATATACACATGGTTACATACGTTTGTCAAACTTAATATACACATGGTTACATATGTTTGTCAAACTTAAGGGCTATTGGTCAGCCATCTTTGAAAAGAAAATCCAAAATGGATGGGATATGGTTAATTGAAATTTTCATCCAAATGCATATTAGAGGCATGAACATTGTCAATGATATAATAGATGACAGTAATTCAACACTATTGATGTGAACATAATATCAGAAACAATATTTATCTGGCAGAAATAGTGCCCTTTATATTCGAAAAGTTAAGTACAATTTTACTAGAAGATGTTTTGTTTTTTATGTTAATATGTCCAAAGAATTGTCCATTTATCTAAAAGTGGCCACACGAGACATCATTTCTAAATAAAGTAAGCATGTTATCACATCATCCAAAATTCGAAGTACACCATTGTTAAAAATGAAGATTTTCTTTATACGCCATGCGCCTTCAACACACATGATACACATGAAAAGCATGCACGTGAATTGTAAATTGAAACATGCGGTATGGTGAAACATTCGGATAAACAGGTCATTTGATCATATTCATATGTTATTATTTAGTTTGTGCTTTTTTATTCGAATATAATAATAAATTACTCTTGTTTTGCCATGTTTCTATTCACAACAGTCACTCAGTTGTGTTTAATCAAAAATATAGTTGCCATTCATAACAGTTTGACAATTAAAACCCGTCAGTGCCACCATACTATAGCATTGAGATTATTTTGAAAGTACATGCCTTTGAAAGAATAGCTTGTTTTTTTACAATGATTGACTTTGAAATTTGGATGATGTGATAACATGCCGTATTTAATTTAAAAATGATGTCTCGTGTGCCATTTTTAGATAAATGGACAATTCTATGGACAAGTTTATTTAACATAACAAGAAATCCGTGGATTCACATGTCTCGCCTAATGGGGGCTGGACTTAAAAATAAAAAGGTCAATGATGCTTAAATGAAAGTTTGTAAACATTTTAGTAACTAAAAACAATGGAGTTTGCCGTTTGCTGAGATGACTTTTAAGTGCATTTGTTTAAAATGCCATTCTATTAAAATCAAGAGGCCCAAGAGAGCCTGTGGATGCTCTACTGGCTAAAACAGCTCTTATATCAAGGGTTGTCGACATACAATTCCCATCAGAAGTTTTTTTAAAATATTGCAAAAACAACAGGGATAGCATGGCCTTAGATCGCTCACCTGGTAATCAGGGGCAATAAGTCTGCTGTGTCTAGTCTGGCATGGGTATTTTTTAATTTATCCCATACAAAAAATGAAGTTACTACAGATTTAACAAAGGAAAATACAATATAGCATTTTTGAAAAAATCGCGGGCCATAACCTGTCGTTACTAACAAGATCTAGCTAGTTTTCAAACTTGTCCAAGATTTCATTGATATACCGCGCTTTGACATTAAAGTAAAAATGTCAAAGTGCCATAACTCCGTCATAAATCAGCGAACTGGAACAAAAGCGTGATATGTATAACTAGACATCTTACCGATGCTTCCTGCCAAGTTTCGTCGAAATCCAACAAGGCGTTTAGGAGAAGTAGCGACGACAAGAAATTTAAAGGTAAAAATGTCAAGGGGCCGTAACTCCATCAAAAATCAACGAACCCGGAAAAAAACACAATAGGCACAACTAGAAATCATAGCAATGCTTCCTGCTAACACGGCGTAAACACCACAAAAAAAAAGTATAAATTAAAAAAAGTAATGAAATAAAAAAAAATAAAAAAAATTTAAAAAAAAATAAAAATATTAAAAAAAATCAAAAATAAATAAATAAAAATATTAGATTTTTTTTTTATAAACACAAAAAATATACTTATAATAAAAAAAAACGCAAAACATCTGGTAAAGTTTGGTAAAGATCAGATGAAATATGAAACCTTTATCGTATTAATGAGGCAAAATATAGCATTTTTAACTTAATCAAGGCTCATAACTCCGCTGTTGCTAGTCCGAACTGGCTGGTTTTCGAACTTGTGAGAACTTTCATTGATATTAACAATCTGTTAAAGTTTGGTAAAGATCGGATGAAAAATGAAGGCCCTTGGCCAGTAGAGCTAAAAATCATCAGCTCCAAATAGTAGGTCAAGGTCATAGATGAAATCAGTGCATCCAAAAAGATGCGCTACCCAGGACACAACTATGTCAAAATAGAAGATGTTTTCTTCCAAAGATTAAGCTATAAATTAGGTTTAAAACATCTAATGCATAATTATAGTTCATGAGAAAGTGATGTAAATGTAACAATTAAAGTTATCTGCCCTTTGCTTGGATGGTGAAGGTCACATCTACATTTGCTTTGTCACGTTGCAATGTACCACTCAAGATACAACTATAAGCAATGTTTGAAAGGTCTTAGTGCATACAGTTCGTGAAAAAGTGACCTAAACGCAAAAGTTGAACCTAAAAATTATAAGGTTATCTGCCCTTTGCTTGGAGGGTCAAGGTCACTTCCACATTTGCTTTGTCACGTTGCGATGTACCACTCAAGATACAACTACAAGCAAAGTTTAAAGGTCTAGTGCATACAGTTTGTGAAAAAGTGACCTAAACGCAAAAGTTGAACCTAAAAATTATTAAGTTATCTGCCCTTTGCTTGGAGGGTCAAGGTCACTTCCACATTTGCTTTGTCACGTTGCGATGTACCACCCAAGATACAACTATAAGCAAAGTTTGAAAGGTCTAGTGCATATAGTTTGTGAAAAAGTGACCTAAACGCAAAAGTTGAACCTAAAAATCATTAAGTTATCTGCCCTTTGCTTGGAGGGTCAAGGTCACTTCCACATTTGCTTTGTCACGTTGCGATGTACCACCCAAGATACAACTATAAGTTTGAAAGGTCTAGTGCATACAGTTTGTGAGAAAATGACCTAAACGCAAAACTTGAATGTTGACGCCGCCGCCACCGCCGGAAAAGCAACACCTATGTCTCTTTTTTTCTTCGAAAAAGCGAGACAAAAAACAAAACATCTTCGAGTAAAATTGTACTAAACTTTTCGAATATAAAGGGCACTATTTCTGCCAAATAAATATTGTTACTGATATTATGTTCACATCAATAGTGTTGAATTACCGTCATCTATTGTATCATTGACATTGTTCATGCCTATAATATGCATTTAGAAGAACATTTCAATTAACCATAACCCATCCATTTTGGATTTTCTTTCAAAGATAGCTGACCATTAGTCCTTAATATACACATGGTTACATATATTTGTCAAACTTAATATACATGTCGTTACATACATTTGTTGAACGGAGTATAAAAGTTAAGTGGTTATATTCTGTGCTTATAGGTTATTTATATATTTTTTCGAAATCTGTGGAATTAAATGCAACTGACAAAAAGTTCCATAAAATTCAGAATTTAAACAATAACCGGCTTATCAGTGGTACAATTTCTCACATAAGTAGTTAGACGTATATAAGTATTTGGTTGGAAGTGAAATGTGCGTTAATTAATTTGTGGCAAGATGACATTTAAAAGTTAATAGAGGTACCACAATCATATTATTTAAACTTGCTAAACGTGATTATTTTTTTATAATCTACATAACAATAAAAAAAAACAAGGTAAAAAAACAACTGGTTGTTCCGGTTTAGTCCTAATCATTGCTATTTATATAACTAACTTCCTGTCCCAAAAAATGGACGAATCAACACTATCATATGATCAATTAATAAACAACATAACCATAAAGATAACATTATGTTCCTTGTCCTGGTGTTTACTATTTGTCCTTGTATTAACTGGTCCAATAAGCATCATGATACGTGTACCATGCTGATCAGGGGAGACGTGACAATCTTGAAATGTTTATCAAGCACTGAAAATAGCGTCTCAATTTATTTATCCAGTATCGTTTGGCTTTAAAGATGATCTACCTATATCTTTTTGTCCACCAATTGATATTTATAAGCTTTACTGAATTGTTATAAGGACTATGAAAAAGGTAAACGGCAATAATTTCACCCCATGTAATATGCGTTTTGCTGGGGAAAAACAGGATAAAAAAGATCGGATTTTTGAAATTGTATTCGTAATTGTTTTAGACAAGCCGATTACGGAGATTTTCCGATCTTATTCGTTTAAAATCGGAACTGCCTCGTCGGATTGGCGACGAGTTCCGATCGTGTCGTTTACTCTCAGAACTGCCCTGAGTAGTTTGTTTTCGTTCAACTGAATGGCATTGCGCATGTCCGATAAAATCGTAAAAACTCGTAGTTCGCCGGCAGGAATAAACGGCTGGGCAGCATTTTATTCAAGATATTGTTTTGATCATAATTAATAATTTACAGAACTGGAATACGAACCTTGTTGCTTCTTAGAATACTCATAAAACAGCTTTGCATACATATAAATGCAGTAATATTGAGTATTTAATATTTTACATTAAAAATCGCGTAGATATAGGTAGTGCCTCTTTAAACCTGCTTGCATATAATTCAATAAAATTGAGACTATTCACTTTTTCACCTACCTATTCTAACATGATTAGTTTAAATATATACTCCTCAAAATAATTTAAGGATCAATATTTGATTTGTGTAATGTTTTAAAGTCCTGTTATAGAACGATTACTGTCATTTTGCAATTTTTAATTTTAATTTTATTCTTTAACCATTGTTATTTGACCTAAAAGTATTAACTATTTATAGTGATATGAAATGCAAAATAATGAAGAGTAAGTAATTGTTATTTCTTCTTTTTTGCGGTCTGCCCCGTGTGGTTCCCGGGGGCCCTGTTTGGTAAAAAAATAGGGCCACTGCAGATCCCTTTGGAGAGGTAGGCAGAGGGCTAGAATCCCCCCCTCCCCCCCCCCTCCCCCCACCCCCCCAAAATTCATGTTCATTTTATCATTTTTTGTTCATGTTCATTAAAGGTCTTCATCATGATCCCTGCATTGTTTCAGGACCTGAGGTGCCATCTCGCTCACATCAAAAGAGCAGTGGCAGAAAAACAATAAACATGGCTCCAGCGTAAATGGAGTTTCTACGATAGAATTTGCAGCAACTCTGCAATTCAGGGTGAGAAGGTTCTAGGCCCATTTTCCATATTTTATCTCCATGTACATGGAGGATGAGCCTGGCATGTTCATGCCTGTTAGGCGCCATATAACCTTTCATGTGTTGGTGCGCCTTAAAACCCCAATTCAATTCAATTCAATTTTTGTGGTCCTTAAATTATTTTGAGTAGTATATTATTGGTGCAATATTATCAACAGTTAATAATATGCAAAAACTATTTGCTTTATACTTCTCTTGTAGCATGTAAATTCCCTTTGTATTTGCACAGGTGTAAATCGATTAATTGAAAATAACACCTGTCAGAATAAATCTTGTACTCTGACTACCAGTTATTGGAAGTTAGAGTATGGCAGTCAGCTGACATGCTACAAAACAAATAGAGTATGGTGTCATCGAGTTGGTTGATTTATACACCCCGGCGGGCTATGCCCATCTCGATGTTTATATTAATCAACTGGATGAGATCATACTCTATCTATAACTAATAATATGTTACCGGTAACATTAATGATTGAACAAATGCAAGTTATGCAAGTTATGCAGAAAAACTATAGGGACGCGCTGAGTTATTAAACTTGACGTGTGTCGTCTGTCAGCGCTTTGTCATGGTATAACAAGGTTTTTTGGACCAAGATAAATGACTTTGACAAATTGGCCTGACTAAGTTTTCGTGAAGAAAAAAGGAATAACCCATATAATGACCTTCAGTGTGACCCTGACCTTTTTATTTAGTATGTCATGTCAATGTTGTCATGATGAGTATACTGAAAGTCTGATGGAAAAATATCAAGCAATGAGGAAGTTACATGTACAGCCAACGTTAAGTCTTTGTGAAGAAAAAATGAGTATTTAACCCATATTCTTCAGTGTGACCTTGAACTTTATATTTTAAGTAGGATCATGTCAATGTTGCCATGATGAGTATATATTAAAAATTTGATGAAGAAATATCAAGAAATAACAAAGTTATAGCCAACGTTAAGTTTTCCTGAAGAAAAAAATGAGTATTTAACCCATATAATGACCTTCAGTGTAACTTGACCTTTATATTTTAGTATGGTCATGTCGATGTTGTTAAGACGAGTATCTATGGAAGGTTTGATGAAGAAATATCAAGAAATGAGGAAGTTATAGCCGACATTAAGTTTTCGTAAAGAAAAACAAGAGGTCAATGACCTTGAAGCTCTACTGATTGATTTTGATTTCAGGAAGTAGTCGCTACAGACTTGTTTTTTGAAAATCTATTTTTAACCGTGGCGGCCATCTTGAATTTCCGGCCGACCTGAAATTATGCTAAGATCAATAAGACATTAAGAGCAACATTCCTGTGAAGTTTCATGAAAATCCGTCAGGTAGTTTCAAAGAAGTAGTCGCTACAAGTTTTCATTATATAACTCTATGTAAACAAAGCAGCCATGTTTAAGGTCAAATCAAAACGATTTTCGACAAGGACCAACATCATGTCATACTGATCATTTTAGAAAAAGTCCCATATCAATATCTCTTATTGTTTTGAAGAAGTAGTCGCTACAAACTTATTTATTTTAAATCTTATTTTAGCTGTGGCGGCCATCTTGAATTTCCGGCCGACCTGAAATTTTTCTAGGATCAACTAGACATCAAGAGCAACATTCCTGTGAAGTTTCATGAACATCCGTCAAGTAGTTTCAGAGGAGTAGTCGCTACAAGTTTTTACTATATAACTCTATGTAACCAAAGATGGCCACTGGCAGCCATGTTTAACGTCGAATCAAAATAATTTTCCACAAGGATCTACATCATGTCATGCTGATCATTTTAGAAAAAGTCCCATATCAATATCACTTATAGTTTTCAAGAAGTAGTCGCTACAAACTTATTTTTTAAAAATCTATTTTTAGCTGTGACGGCCATCTTGAATTTCCGGCCGACCTGAAATTTTGATAGGATCAATTAGACATCAAGAGCAACATTCCTGTAAAGTTTCATGACAATCCGCCAAGTAGTTTCAGAGGAGTAGTCGCTACAAGTTTTTACTATATAACTCTATGTAAACAAAGATGGCCGCTGGCAGCCATGTTTAACGTTGAATCAAAACGATTTTTGACTAGGATCAACATCATGTAATGCTGATCATTTTAGAAAATGTCCCATATCAATACCACTTATAGTTTTCAAGAAGTAGTCGCTACAAACTTATTTTTTAAAAATCTATTTTTAGCTGTGACGGCCATCTTGAATTTCCGGCCGACCTGAAATTTTTCTAGGATCAATAAGACATCAAGAGCAACATTCCTGTAAAGTTTCATGACAATCCGCCAAGTAGTTTCAGAGAAGTAGTCGCTACAAGTTTTTAATATATAACTCTATGTAAACAAAGATGGCCGCTGGCAGCCATGTTTAACGTTGAATCAAAACGATTTTTGACTAGGATCAACATCATGTCATGCTGATCATTTTAGAAAAAGTCCCATATCAATATCACTTATAGTTTTCAAGAAGAAGTCGCTACAAACTTGTATTTTAAAACTCTATTTTTAGCTTTGGCGGCCATCTTGGATTTCACATCAACATGAATTTTTGCTAGGATCAACTAGACTTTATGGGCAACATTTCTGTAAAGTTTCATGAATATCCATCCAGTAGTTTCAGCTGTGAAGTCGCTACAAATAAAAGTTTACGGACAGACGGACAGACGGACGGACGGACGACGGACGCCGCACCACGGCCTAAGCTCTGCTGATCTCTGATCAGTAGAGCTAACAAGAGCTGTCGGAGAACAGCGCAGCTCGACTATTCGATTTTTCGGAGAATAATAAATTTATAGCTAGTATATACCATCAGAAAACAAGGCTACAACAATGTGGGGTGGGGTTGGGAGCACAACATAACTATGTGTAAGAATTGACCAAAACTACACAGAAATATGTAAAAAAAATATAAAATAAAAAAATATCGAGTTTTGAGTGCGGTGCGGGGTGGGGGTGGGAGAGAGGCGGGGGTGGATGGTGGGGGGAGTGGTGGTGGTGA